>WBMW01006235.1:7243-47751 GCA_013396635.1 Penelope pileata | reverse complement strand
AAAAAAAAAAAAAAAACTCTAGACAGTCTGAGATAGCTGAGATGTGGTAAAGGGTTACCTGTCTCTACACACCACTGTTACAAAATGTAAACTAAACTGGAACACAGCATTGACCACGCTTCTGACAACCTTACATTTTAGGAATGAAAGAGCTCCCAGCGGACTGTATGCTTAAGCCACCTCTCTTTCCACCAAGAACGCTGTGCAAAGGCTACATGAGGCATGTTTTACACTGTTATCAAGAACTGCACACAGACTGTTCACAGGCAGATGAATATAAAGACACAGCTACTTCAGCTGTCAGGAATCCAGAAGATGCTGAAATGACATCACATTAAATAGTTTATCTAGACATGAAAGTGGCACATGCTAAGCTTGCAAGTTCATGCTAAGTTCCCTCGAAAGCACACTAGTAAAGCCCAGCAGAACCATAGGAACCACATATGAAAAATTATGACACCCTTTTGTCTTGAAAAGTTCCCCGACTGAGTTAAACTCACCGCATGCTGCAGGCGGGCACAGTTTCAGCAGTGTAACTGGGAAAAGGGGAAGGCAGGTAACTCCTCCCAAGAAAGGAATGTTTTACCTCACACCAACACAAAGACAGTGCTCAAAGACATGAAAGTAATTAAAAAATAAAAAATAAAACTATGAATTGATCAGTGAGCAACTGAAATTATCAAGTCTTGCCCATCTATCTCAGATTTTCTACAGACCCCATTACCGCTAACACAGAATCATCTACCAACCATCTGCATCATGTTCCATGCCAGGGTTCATCACAAGGCTCTGTAGCACTTCATTAGCAGACCTTATCTGCATACATGGCAAGCATCTCAGGGGGCACGTGTATTAGCATTGATAAACAATTGATGCATGTTGCATTACACATACACACAGCTACAGTCAACAGTTCCATACAAAATAAATGAAGTAGTTAAAATAGATTATGCATGTAAAACTGTGTAAGTACAAAGCTGAGTAGTAAAACTATGGCTCAAGCTTTGGTCTACAGCAACGATCACCAAAGGCCCCTGACAAGTGTTCTTGTGAATATGTTCCCAATCAACACCTTGCCAAGAGGAATTTTTTTCAGACTGGCTGAAGTGAAACAAGAACCATTCTCCCCTTTCACTTTATTGTTGGCTGGACTTTTCCATGAGATATTAGAACAAAATTTAGGGTAAAGATAGAATTTAGGGTCATAGAGGACATGATGAGCAGCTTGTGCTAGTTTAATTACAAAATAAATAATGTCATGGCTACAATGTCTTTGGAAAGAATCATGATATGTATCCTCATCCCCTGCAGTAGACAAACAATCCATTACTCACATATGGCTGATGTTTCTTTCTTATTTCCGATACACTTCCCATTTCTGCCTGGTTGAACACGCTCCTTGTATGCTCTGCAGTCATGAGATGCAGAAGCCACGTGATGTCCACCAGAGCAGCCATGCACTGCAGAGGATGGGTGCACAGCGAGAGCCCTCAGCAGGGCACACCTGGGGTCCCTGCCCTTGGGACTGGGAATGGAAACACGAGCCTCTACCTCCACTAGCTCCATGGCCTGAGCTTCTTCACTGAATGCTTTTCAAATCAAGCAGCCATCAACAACAACAGGAGGGGAAACAAGCATCAGATTTATTCCTATAAGACTCACGAATTTTTCTTGCTTTTGCTTGATAAAAATACAACATCAGCTTTGGGGTTTAAAAAGACAAAGACAAATGTGCAATAGACTAAGCTGCCTGCAACAACAGCACAGATCTCTGGCAGGTGCAAATGGAGATCCATCATTGAATCGACTTCAGTGATATTTTTGTCTGAATTTTTTAAGTAAAACTCTGTTTCACATAAAAATACTTGTGTACAACGCTTCACGAGATCCATGGTTTTCCCTCTCCTCACATAACCTCCCGCCTTTCCGAAGGCCTCTCTCCCCGTGTGGGAACACAGAAGATGGCTGCTGTATTCCCCTTCCTGCTCCTGTCAGCTTTGCACCACAATTACTGACCCTCTTTCCAGTGACCTCAACAAATACATATCAAATTCTACTTAGATAATCTTAAGACACAGCAGCAAAAAAGCTAAGCTCAGGCACACTGTCCCAGTATGTTTTTAACCCAGTGCCATGGAAAGGCAGCCTGCAGCTCCTGCTGACCTCACCGGGAAAGGCAGCAAACCAGGTGACACTTCCTCATCACCAGGCAGTGACTTGCAAAGGTGAGGAAAACAGGGAAAAGGCCCCAACCATCTCATAATGCAAAGCATGCATGCACAAGGTGAACTGTGCTCTTTACTCCCTATTTAGAGGCCCAGCACTCAATACATTTGCTTAAGACATTCAGGGACTACCAGCTGGGACAAGAGGACAACACCCAGCACGGCAACTGCCATATTCTTTGGAGAAGTCCCACAAAGTGAGTTCTACAAATCAAGTCTGCAGCGTTGGTCTTTACCCTTCAACACTCCAACACAATGGCATAACAGCCCAGCAGCAAAGCAAGCACTGTAAGTAACACATTTGACCTCCTGTCGGGGGCCTCCACAGTGAATAAAGCTTCCTTTGACTTCAGTGACACGTTAACATCAATTTGGCCTCACTAAATCGTGCTTTGGTGGAATTGTAGTATCATAGTAGTAATATAAAAGTATACCATGGCCCTACAAGCAATAAAGCAAAAGAGTTGGCCCAATGTATGAGGCCCCTTGGTGTCACTGGAGCCGCATATGCCTGAGATCAGTCAGCTATGAACTTGGTCTTCTTCCCCGTTTCAGCGTCAGAACCATTACTCATAATATTTCCACAACTCTCTCTTCTAGCAGAATTAAAAATTTCCATGACTTCTTTAACAGTCCAGTGAGAATCATGGTTGAAGCACTGAACTGATTGCACTAATCCAGAAGAAAAAGTACACATGTATACGTATATACACACACACACATACGGTATGTATATAGGAAATGACTAATCATAGCTGAGCACTCTTTGAGATGTTGCCAATCCCTTTATGGCTCTACATCCCAATTCAGTTTGATCTCTTTCTGCATATGAAAGCCTGCCATACGTGGGTCTGACTTTGTTCTGTCAACTGGATGCAAGATAATTTGGCAAAGTTTCTAAGTGATTCAGTGAAATTAAGATGATGTCTGTACCTGGGAGGCCGTGACAAGAACCTGATGCACATGTAACTCCTGTGTGAACACCCATTCAGAAATAAAGTAGATTTACACTGTGGCTATTATTGTTTTAGGCCCCGATTCAGCAAAGGACTTAAACATTGACTTCAAAAGAACTTCAAAACATGCCAAACACGTGCTACAATATTTTACCAAAGCGGTGCTTTAGTAATATTATATGTTAGGAAAGACAGATGGAAACAGTTTCTATTTGGCCATTAAAGCTTTAAGATGCTGTTTGATGGTATAACTGGGACACACTCTCCGTGCTACATGTACTGATGAGGTTGAAAAACTGCTGAGCAATAAGCTGAATAATTCCTTCATAAAGCAACTTGAATCCTGAACAATGTAGAATTAACTCATGTAAATGCCTGGTTTGAGAATTATCCGTACATACAACCTGATTCATGACAGGAGACACATATTACAGCTGACACTGCTAGGAAAGCAGTGCAAAGCCAAACCAGCCATACTGCCTGGCTCCAGGCCCAGGCAGCCAGCTCAGCCGGCCCTCAACATCCCACTGCTGCAAAATGTTTCAGATGGCACCAGGCCAAGCCATAGGGATAACCAAAAGGTGGGAAGCTCGTGTAAGTAGGTCCTTCTACTCCTTAATTCTCCAGAACCAGCCCTGTCTCCAAATCACATGTGCTCCAGCCAACATCCTTCCTGTGCGAGGCTGTCGTATCCCAGGAATGCATGAAAATGGAAAGCGGGAAGCAGCAGGACCAAAATTGATGGAGGGGGAAAGCTCCTGAGGAGAGACTATTTGTTCTGGACACAACAAGAAAGCTTTGCCCTTTGTAGCTGGCAGCCTCTTTCTATACCACTTCTTATTACATACATATCCCCATCAGGCATGGATTTACACCCCAAGAGAGACAAATGAGACAAGCAGGCTTCCTCTGGGAAATAGCCATATCAGGAGAGATGTCAAGGAGTTGCTCAAAATTTCACCTCAATTCTGATTTGACTCCACATGAATGCAAGATATCTCAATTTGTCTTAGTTCACTACTGTTTCTTCTAAGTAAAAGCCAAAGGAGAAGTTTCTGTTGTCCATGTTCACAGTGCACATCCTGCAAGACAACATGAGGCACGTGAGACTAGAAGACAATTGAATAGATCCCCTCACCCCTGGAATTGCAGTGCAAGCAAAACTCACAAGAATACGACTCTGGAAGGACTAAATCTTGTATACACCTGACCAAGCGCTACAAAACTCTGACTTCATGTGAACAAAGGGGCAGAATCTTTCTCAGAGCACATAAACAATGGGAAAAGACAGATCCTCCAAGCTAAATCCTCAGCTGAAGAGGCACTCTTCAAACTGCTGTCTAGGCAGCCCTTCATGTACAGACGACTTTCACCTGGGTAGCGGCACAAAGAACAAAGATGCTGGTGGGAACAATCTCTGCTGGTACGTTGGCTCAAAAGATCTTGTAAAGGGAACAGCATCTTTTGGCCAGGAAAGCAATGGACACAAGAACACATACGGAGTGCTGTCTTCTGAAGCAGAATATGTGTCCTGGTTGGGTTTTTTTGTGTGTTTTTCCACTCCCTATGAAAAAGCTCCTAACTTAAACTCAAAATGAGAAATAAGAGGGCCCATTGACCGAGCATCCAGTGCAGTATCACCTTGTTTACACGAGAAAAATCACAACCGATTGTGCTGTGCTTTGAACTTCAAAATAAATAAATAAATAAATAGAAAAATAACAGCAACATGTTTTGTGATTCCTTTTGATCATCAGCTATACAAGTTCACAGGAAGTCTATGCAACCCCCTCTGACTGGACAGTTCTTATCTTCCAAACCCTATTAGCTAAGAGACTCAGAAGAAAATGTCAGCCTGACATTCCTTTGGACAGAAACCAATGACTTATCTGTAGGATAACTTCTGTAGTTTAATCATGACTTGAACCACCAAGTTGGCCTGGAGACCCTGTGAACTGCTGGTCACACGCCGGGGATGCCTGTGAGCCCTGCTCAGCATTTCTGGGAAGGAAGGGTATTGTGAGCACCACACAGCACTGCTCCCATCACCTACACCCCACAGAAACCAAAGCCAGCAATGGCACGTGTTTTCTTAGGCATATACTGAGTTTGTCTTGCTTACTGCCATAATCATAACAGCAGGCAGATTTTATAAGCTGAGGACAATAAAGCTATTTTCTTCCCTATTTTGTATAGAACATATAAACAAAATATTGCCTTGAGTATACACAACTCCTTTCATTCTTGGCCCTCAGTGTGCTTCACAGGGTAAATGTCACTGCTGTCTGGCAGCTTGGAACAAAGGAGTTAAGCGGATCTGTGTGAGGCTGCACCTTGGTCCCCTCACAAACAGTGTACAACAGAGTTCTGCTCACAGAATCACAGAATTGCAGGGGTTGAAAGGGACCTCGGGAGATCATCGAGTCCAACCCCCCTATCACGAGGCAATGCTGCCTACCATGAGGTTGTATTTAGGCCCTGCAAGGCAGTCAGGATCAGCACAACTCCAAGGGACATTGGAACGTTTTTGTTCCTGAAAAACAGTTTGCTTGGGCATGGGAAACTGCTGAAGTTAAGCTTTCCTTCTAGCTGGTTTCCAGTGCCACGGAGGAAATGAAAGTCAGCGATGGCAGAGTGACTAGGAGAAGCTTGCGCCAAACAAAAAATGTGCAAAAACAGAATATGCAGAGAGTTCAAAAACATTGGTGAACTTTGGTGAAATTTCTGAGTACTTCATTGCTTCCTGGGTTTAGCAACAAAGAGACATCCAAATGAGCCACAACTGTGATAACTCAGAACAGAGAGCAGCACAGGACTTGAGCTAGCACAGCTGCATTTCTTTCAGAAAGGATGTCATGCCTCCACACAGTGCCCCACCGCGCTGTGGGGCTGCACAGACCTCCTGGAGTCAGCCCCAGGGTTCTCTGTGCCAAGCTCCATTGTGCAGCACAGACATCCCCTCAGCAACATGCTGCAGACCACAGAGGAAGTGTGTCCCAGCACAGGGAATTCAGCTCCAAGTGCCCAAGCTCCAGATGAATGCCTGAAAAGCAAGGTCATTCCTCCTCCTCCAGCTCTGTGCGCTCTTCCAAAAGGAGGTGGGGGAAGCCATTGAAGACAGCCTTACATCCAAAGAAGGACTCTCTTGAAACCCTGGTTCGGTCTGCTGGAAACTACACACCCATCAGTCTCCTCTTCCACCGTTAAGAGTATAAGTTTATATTTAAGGAGAAAAAAACCCTAAAAAGTAGTCATTTTGCTTTACTGTCATCAAGACAGATGGTTCAGAAATAAGATTTTGCCTCTTGCCATTAAGAAGCATAATTTCTTCTTTTAATTACAGTATTTCCCATTTTAGAGACAGAAGAAAACCAAGAACCAACTTTTTTTTTTTTTTTTTTTTTTGAACATCTAACTGAAAAGGGTGGAACTTGGGAAAGTACCAGTATTTTTCTTCCAAGTCTGGGAAAACTATACAGCTTATATAGGCCAGGACACTGTTATGGATACTTTCTTTTAGAATGCTGGATAAGGTCCATGCAGTCACGTGATGTTCCCCATTGCCATGTACATGGCTTTAAGAGGACAGAAACCTCCCTGGAACCATGGCTGCTTGCAGCTGACACTATGAAATGGTGAACTCTTAAAGTGCCAGCTGAGTGGTGGCCATTCAGTGGGCAGAGAGCACACACCAGGAAGTTTGCATAAGGTCTTGCTGCCAGTGAAGTAGTGCTAGCAAAAACTCTGCTAAAGGCCTTGATTTCTAGCTCAGCACTGCCCTGGCCTGCAATGGCACGAGCACTGAACACCAACATCTCCCTATGAACGGCACAGCAGGACCAGGCATCTAAAGGCCCCATTCCCAATTAATCACACAGCTATGCTGAGATTTAAACCTGTAAGTTAGGGCTGTTGCACTCACAGCTGGGCATGTGTACGCTCATTGCTGGGCATACCTACCATGCTGGAAGCAGCCTATGGAAAATCTGAACCGTAAGATTCAAATCATCAAGAGCACGCATCACAACTTGCTTTGGGGAAAATTCCCCCTTCAAGAACAGGCATGCTGATTGTGACTCCAGTTTTCTAATTTCCTGATGTGTGAAAGTCCCATCAGTAAATACGAGAACCTGTACTTACTGAAAGCACAAAGCAATGCTCTTAGTTTGCCAGAAAGATTTGAAAGGGCCTTTTTGCACGTACGCATACGGGAGAAATCCACACTGGGAAGGAAGCAGAGAGGGGACCCAACAAGGAGTCAGAAGAATCAAATGCTGCTCTTGATATTAACCCTGTCCAGTTACATGACCTCAGACAACTTTCTTCACCAAGTAACACAATACCTGTTTGGCTTTCTGAAGCTCTGTCAAATCAAAAGCAAGGATTACTCGAGCGACACAGCAAGCTGCAATCTCACCATGAACTTCAAACAATATGAGCTGTTCATCGCGTTGTACAGTTCTGTACATAAATCAGCCTCCAAAGCTATTCCCAGTTTCTTAACCTGTTCCACATCTACACGTTTTCAATACTCCCTTCAGCCTGCAAAAGGCCTAACACGCAGAAGTTTTCTTCATTATCCCTGCCAATGAAATCAGAAATTCTGCTCACAATTTACACAGTCCCAGAGCACAAGGAAAGCAAAGGTAGTCCAGAGGGAATGATTTAGACCATGTTTTTTCCTGCCTGTGTATGAAATGAAATCACAAGTTTGCACCATTTTTCTTAGACAAAATTTTGTAACTGATCACACTCTAATAATGTGTTAGATAATTATACTACAAAATAGGAAAAAAAAATCTGTATTGTAGGCCATTTTTAAGATCCCTTCCATTCAGCTGTGTTCAGAGTAAGCTGCACGGCACCTGTCTTACACAGTGGTTAAGAATATCCTACACAGACTGGTCTTTTATCACCACCTTTATCTCCTATGTACTATGGTGTGACCTGGAGCAATTCTTAGCAATTCTTACTCCTCGTCTCCTTTGGGGTGGCTTCCAAGAGCAACCCACATGGCTTGCAAACCACCTGTAAAGCGTTCACAGTAGGAGCTTGTGTGCCCAGGTCCTAGACATCTAGGACACTTACGGAAAGCCAGCAAACCAACCAGATGCAAATTAGGACTTTTTAAAAACACAATGCCATTTTACACTCATTTGGAATGGCATTTGAAATATTTCAGGGATTGTAACCCTCCCCTACAATTTACCATGAGCCACAGGTAACTGAATCTATTTTCTGTCTTGGCTTTCTCCTCTCTAAGTATCCGGTAATGAATGAAGTTTATTAGAAATACTGTTAATACAAATTTATCAAACTTCACGGGGGTGGCTGAAGACAGCTGGAAGGAAAGCATCGTTGCATTAAGAAAGAGGCTGACTCCATCTCTTTTAATTTAACCACATTTCCGCTACTAATCCCATTTAGAAGAATGTATTAACATAATCTTCAAATGGTTTCACTAAACAATTTTAAACATCACAAATCAGGCCAGGAAATGGGGAAAAAAAAATCTCACACGCACAGAGAATGAAAGTCAGCTGCTTGAACACCACCTCCAGCATGAAAGAGCAAGCCCACTAACACGAGAGGGTGATAACCCCCCTGCCCAGCTCCCCTATGCAGCACAGCACCTCCAAGAACAGAAACAACAGCAGCAGGCATTTGAGGTGGAGAACGCAGGAGACTGCTATGACTCATGTTTAAGTCTAGTCAGTGAAAAATCTGGCAGAAGTGCACTGTTTGACTATGTCTGTACATTCCCAAGAGATTTATAGCTGCTTATTAAATCATCTGTTCCTGTTAAAACCAAAGAAATTGTATATGTTTCACTGAATTTTACATCTGGTAGGAAGACCTATTAACCATTACTACAGAGCAGAGGTTTTTCTATAGGGTGAGCCACTCAAAAGCTTTTAAGATCTTATTTGTGACAGGAAATAAAATCTGCCAAGGGCTGGGCTGCAGGGGGATCTGGAACCTGCTGCATCAGCGAGTGGGTCTCCTTGCTTGCTCCTCTGTTCTGACAGGTTAGTTGTCAAAGTCAGGCAGGTCTTCTGAATGAGAACGGAGGAGAGGAAAGGAAACAAGTACTTTCTACAGAGAAAACAGTCATGTCTTCTAGAAAGTGACTGCTCTGACTTGAGACAGGGTTTGTGGAGCAATTTCATGGAGCACACTAACACACGCAGGTGGCAGGGGACCTGTCAAACTGCAAGGAGCAGACAGTGGTATGGGCCCGGTAGCTGTTCCTCACACACTAAGCTCAGGAGCTGGAGGAAAAACACCACAATACACAAAGTTTCATCTTAAAATCCAACAAAAAGTCAAGGAGCCCAAGCACTTGCTTGTGTGTGTGAGAATGACTGACGGAGGGAGAAAGAAAGAGTGTTTGCTTATGTGTATGGTAGAGATGTGGAGACTGCAAGCTGTTTTGTTATCTCAAAATGCTCTGTAGAGCATCTCCACCCCCTACCCTTCACACACATCATCAGCCTGCACAAACAAGCACTTTCCCTCTCCTGTCTCCCCTCCTTTATTCTCACATTTTGTTTTTTTCGCCCTTGGGTGCATCTACAGCTTAGCTCTCTGAGATAGCCATCTTGTAATGGTAACATCACATTATTTTACGTTATTAAATAGAAGCTATTTTCTGAGAATACACAAACTGAATGTTCTGAATTCCAAGAAGTTAGAAAAATTTACATGTTTTATATTAACTCCTTTAAATTAAAGGAAAGTCTAGGCACATTTGCTAAACATTGGAGAATGCAGAAATACTGTACCCATGGCTGCTTCAGTGCTGACACTGGAACAGGGACACATTAAAAACAGAGAATGTCCTTCTGGGTCAAACCTGTGGTGCCTCTAGCTCAAACTGCCTTCAATGTGGTGAAAAGGCAGTGCTAGTCGGGGCAGGCCCCTGAACCTCGCTGCTCTCCATCCATTTTTATTTGTCCATTTGAGACTGCAGGCTGTAGGTAAGCAGAGCTGAAAAGCAGAAAGATCTGCAAAATTTTGCTAACAGTGCATTTGTCGCTCTCGCTGTACAAATGAAATGCTATTAAGCCTTTACAGTGAAACATGACAGAAAGCCATGTCCAAACTGCTGTACTTAGCATAAAAGTCAGAAATTTGGGAGTTTTGGAGCACAACAATAAGACCAAGACCCATAGCAGCTCACACGCACCGAATGCCCAAAGCCCACAAGCGAGGAGCTGGGAACCACCATGCCCCCAAGTGCAGCACTGTGGCAGATTTGCCAGCACACACTGGATGGGGTGGACGAGAAGGGATGGGTTTTCAGCACATTTCTCTTTCATGTTTTTGAACTGCTGCCTTGTAAAAGTCAGCTTGCTAAAAAGCATGACAAGATAATGGTAGGTCCTGCTGAATCTGCACAGCTCTGCTATGCCAAGCTGATTTATGCAGTAAATCAAGTACACGCTCAAAACACAAAGGCAGAGCTGTACAGCTCTGGGAACTGGTTTATGCTGTACACTTATTTTTGCCAAAAGAAGACAAAAAGTCTCTCCACCCTTGTCTTTTATCTCTCTATTGAACTGTCTTCACTTTAGCACTCCGGATCAACAAAGAAGGAACAAAACATGCATGGTAAATCTGAAATCCCCACAGCCTGTATGAAAGCCTGAGTCAGCATAGCTGTGCTCGGTGTGTTGCAGTCAGTCTACACCCCTACGGCTACGTAGACCCCAGCCATCACCAGGCTCGTGCCTTTTACCATTACTGCCTTTCCGGGGTATTTACTGGTTGTTAATTGATTGACTGAATTGTCAGCTGGCTTGTTAACAAATAAACAACGACTTACAGAGTTAGCCACAACCAGTAACACAGTACCACATCGCAGCCTGTTCAGGGTGAGACAGCATGACTAAGGTGCACCATCCCTGCGACTGACTGCCCAGCAAGCTTTGCACTGGGCACATGTGACAAGTCTCGGCTGGTGATGTTGGAAAAACAAGAGCATCATTTGATCCTGAATAATCTTCCTCACGTCTTCTGATTTGGTTCTCCTTCTCTAAGGGGAAGGCAGTTGTGCTAATTAACATAACTTTCTTGCTCTCTTTCAACTTTGCCCCCTGCGCCACGCACACAGTCGCACCGTAACGCGCTATCAGTGAACCTGGAGCAAACACGAACCCGGGCCAGCTCATCCTCCGTCAACATCACGGCATCAGTGGATGTCACCCCCACAAACACACGTCCTCAGTGACCCAGCCACGTAATAAGTGTTTTCATAGCTTTGCAAAAGAGAGCTTTGTACTGCTGAGGAGGAGGATGGATCACTGTATTTCACAAGCACAGAAAGCACAGAGATATTGCTGTCCCCTCTCACTGGAGAGCACTGAACTACTGCAGCCTTCCAGATCAGCACGAAACCTGAGTCAGCCCTTCAGCAAGCTGCTGAAATCAATGCCTAGCTTTCAAGCACATGCTCAGATGTTTGGCTGAGCTTGGACCGCTTTCAAGTGTGGGATGCAGAATCCCACTCAGTGGTTGCTCCAATGAGACGCTACAGAAGTGCTCCCGATATGCAATAACGCAGTGATTTACGGGGGCGCGTGCTCCCTTAGCCAGAACCTCAGACTCATCTGTTCTTCACAAGCAATGGTTTCATAGGGAGTGCTTCTGTGCCCCACATCTGCAGACACCGGGAACAGCTGCCAGCCACAGTAGGAAATGGTTTACAGTGACTGAGCATATTTCTGAAACCCCACCAGTTCTACTCCACAAGAAGGAAAAAAAAACATACACCAGTAACAAGAAAACCCAAGAGAAATTGATCATCTTCATTCTGCGCCTTTGCTGAGAAGTAAGGATCCTTGTTTTCTCTTTCAGACCATCCTGTTATTCACACAGGGAATTACAGACCTAACCAGTTCTGTAAGAGGTTGTTCCCTCAACCTTAAGGTTTAAGTTTAGGTCAAAGTAAGATTATTCACACACGAAGCATGACTCGGATGGCGAATTAAACCATTCTGATTCCCAACAATTTTATGTTTAGCTCATTTTAACTGTACTGATCTGCCGCCTCCTAAGCCCCTGTTCCTCAAAATGACTGAGCAGCAGATGTCAGAAAAAGAGACCGCAGTCCTTAGTTAGAATGAAAGGCGACCCAGAGGCCAGCACGGAGCTGGGGAGCAGGCCCTTCTGCCCCATTGGCACCCAGACCTCGCTGCTCACCTGCGAGCACCGTGGCATCCGTGCAGGCACAGCCTAATGCCCGCTGATGAGCGTGTGGGCAGGACAAGACCTTCCAAGCCCTAGATGCTTGAAGGCAAAAGATTGTTCCAGTTATTAATGTGTCCCACAAAAATGCAAACAACATACCAGCAGCTGGGCTCCAAAGCTGACCCGCAGAGCATTCAGCCATGTAAATACAGACAGCACGCTGGTAACCTGCCTGATTTTAAAGCTGTAATGAAGCAGTCAAGTAAATAATAGCCTGTTCGAAAACCGCCAGCAGAGTGACCAACTACACCCACTTATTTTGTTATTACCGATGCAAAGACCTTCTTCTACGTCTTGTTGTCTGAATCAACATGCGAGTTTCTGTGTACTTCAAATCCTGGAAGGCTTGGGTTTTGGGTGGCAGTTTTTGTTTGGTTTGGGGTGGGGTTTTCTGGTAACTTTCAGTGGTTTCAACCCCAACTCATATTCTACCAAACAAAACTGGATAGGCATTGAAAGGCGCCAAGGAGCAATCAAACCTTAAAGGGTCAGAGCACAAAACCTCAAGATGCTTTCCTCCCAGTTAAAAAGCTTTGAAAGCAAATTGGTCTCGTCTCATATGAGTAGCTGGCATTAAAAAAAATAATAATAACAGCTCTCTACATACAGTTCTGCTCACCTTCTTCACAGACCTCAGAGTTCCTCCTGGAACGGGAACAAAGTGGAGAACATGGTCATAAAGCTTTATAACCCTGATGCCAGAAAAAGCTTCCAGTTTCTGGGTTAGCACATCATTTTAAACCGAAGACAAAATCTGTATGAGAATCTCTCCAAAAAATTATTCCTTCCCTCCTCCTCTTTTTTTTTCTTCTAGAGAAAACATTTTTAAGACAAATTGTGTACAGTATATGCTTGGAAAACTTTGCCTGTTATTAAAATCAAACAAAACAAACAAGAAAAAAATCAGTTTTTGATAGGTTTGCTTGTCATGACAAGGCCTGCAGCTTTCATTCTCAGGGATCTACTGAAGTATTTGTTTGTTTACACAAAACTGCAAGTCTGGACTACCAGCTTCTTCTCTGGCAGAATCTTTGGCCTTGCTAGGGGCTTGGTATCAGCATTAAATATATTTCCAGTGACATCAGTAGGAAAATAACTATACAGTAAATAATAAGTTATTCAAACCTGTGAGCTTGACTGTCACTTGTAGATACTCATCTGTGTTAAGGACAATGGAAGATAACACCTCACTCCCTCGGGAGAGAAGGTGCTGGTTCCTTTCCAATCAGGAAATGTCACTGCTTTACCACTCTGCGTAGATGTATGAAAACCAGAAAAGGCTAAGGTTCTCTAATAATTGTTGAAATCCAGAGCCTTATTAGAGGCAAGGAAAAAAAAATCAAACAAAAAAATCACTATAAACTTGGTGGAGCTGGAAGGAGTAAAGAAAGAAGGATTTTTTCCTTTTGCATTTATCACTCACCATCTCCCACACAACCATACTATGTAAGAGCACACTGTGACAAAACAGTCCCAGCTCTAACTTTAAATGTTCTTAGCCACTGTAATTACATACAGACCAAACATGAACTGCTTCACTTGCCAGCAAAAGACAGCAGCATGTGGACCGCAGCATGGCAGTCCTTAAAGGATGCATAGAGATGAAGAAGAGTGAAAAAATAAATCAGCCAGGCTGGAACTTGAATACTGGAAGGCCAGACCAGCACGCCCCAACCCCAGTGTCCGCGTTGCTAAATTTAATGACACAAATGAGAGACTTTTGATAACCATGTGTGGTTTCAATGACAGCTTTCTCTTCCTGACTGAAAGCTGGCAACTACTTCTTGCAGGCTGCTGCCACGATCCTGGGGGCCTGACGCAGCCGTAGTCTCCCAGGGGAATTAGGCATCCAGGATGTGACAAACCCCACATTCTGCAGACACCACATCCTACCTCCTGAGGGTCAGCTCTTCCCTGCTCCCACATCTTCTGAGTTTGAAAACCCAAGGCCCAAGAAAAACAACAACTCCAAAATGGTACTTCTGGAAGATGAAAATTAGTAACTTAGAAGGGATCCACCAACCCAGTACATGAGGTTTCACACCATCAAAACTTTCTGTTACCTTCTCAGAGCAAATATCAGCATATTCATCTACACAACAGCCTTTCCTTGGTAGGTTACAGCGTTTGAGAACACAGTCTTTTCAGTAGTTCCACTCATAGCGCACGTCATAGCCATTCCTGCAATAATTGTTTCCAAGTAAATCATGATGTGCTGTCTATACTTCACTCCCCAGAAATACCCCTGTTGGATGAAAACATTCACGCTACCAAAAACCTTTCTTCCAGATGAAACTGCAAGTAAGCAAGATGCTATATGCTCTTGACCTAAACAACCTGACCAGGACTCTTACAAAACAAACGCAGAAAACCCCAGATGTGGTAGCTTCATCTCATAATCCTGAGGGAGAAGGGCGCATCTGATGTTCCCTCCTCTGGAGAGGCCCCAGGCTACAGATGGTGGCTGTGTGAAAGTACACTCTCGAGGCACAGACCAGCCTGTGATTATTCCTCACTGGATGTACAGCTCCCTTTGAATTCTCTCATAATTACACCAGCCTTGTGCACGTGTTCATTGCCTGAACCGTGGGTGGGAGACACATCTGGCTCCAACTCTACGCAAACATTGTAAGGCTTATAAGGCTTAATTCTCGAGACCACTGAAAACAAATATGGGCCTTTCCATGGACTTCACCAGCCTTGGGACCAGACCCATGCTTCTCCATTTTAAAGAATATTTCCAGTCAACCGTAGAGTCTACCCGGCTAATGCTGCAAGGCTAGGAGAGTAACCGGCTCAGCCAGCCTTCTCCATAGGCTGGCAAGGCAGATCTCATTCACTGCACTCAATGTTCATTTCTGATTGACTTCAGAGCAATTTAGAAGAAAACAAGCTGTGAGTAATCCTAGACTGGAAATTAGAAAAATATTTCTAACCACTATACCAGCAAAGTACTGGAACAGCTTCCCAACAGGCAGAACCACAGGGTCAAAATGGTACATTGTGCATCATCTGTAAGGGATACGTCCACCTCCCAGTAGCAAGACACTTTTTTCTTTTCTCTTTTTAGGTAGAGAGATTGGAATTCTGGGAGTTGCTTTCATCTAAAGAAAGACGCCAGTAATCAGGTGCATTGTATGAACCAAACATCAGAATCAAACTTAAGATTATCCCTCTGGAAAAAAAAAAAAAAAGTGGCCTTCTTGGCCACCTGGGCACACTGCCAGCACATGTTCAGCTGAGTGTCAACCAACACCCCCCCCAGGTCCTTTTCCTTGGCACAGTCTTCCAACCACTCTGCCTCAAGCCTATAGTGTTGCATGGGGTTGTTGTGACCAAAGTGCAGGATCCAGCACTTGGTCTTGTTGAACTTCATCCCATTGGCCTCAGCCCACCAATCCAGCCCGTCCAGATCCCTCTGAAGGGCCCTTCCTACCCTCAGGCAGATTGAGGCTTCCTCCCAACTTGGTGTTGTCTGCAAACTGAGGGTGTACTCAATCCCCTCATCCAGATCATCAATAAAGATATTAAACAGGATGGGCCCCAACACCGACCCCTGTGCGTAGGTGGTTTGGATCATTATTCAAAAGTTTAAGTCTTTAGATCTCTGGATGTGGTGAAATTAGCCAGAGCCTGTCATGAGCAAACTTTCCCACAAGGTTTACAACACAGGAAATGGTGGAACTAGGAACAACAAAAACAAATGCAAGAAGACAATGTTTATCTGAAACTAATCAGGTACTAACCATCTGAGAAAGATTATGTCAGCTTCCCACATATGGGTTCTTTACCAGAAAGGGTGAAGCGCTATACTCTCAAACAACAGATGTGAGTGGCACATCTAAGATGTGTGCTCTTTGATTACTCTGCTCAGTTTTCTCAGAGACCAAGTAAAAGGACTCCCAGTGTTAGAAAAGGATTTCCAGTGTTAGAAGAAGTTCTGCTGAGGGCTCAGTTTATACATGGTCCACCTTCCATATGGAAACGAGATCAAGCGCATTGCTATGAACTTTTCCAATGGAGTAGCAAGAGTCAAGTACTTCCTTGGTTAAAAAAAAATATTAAAAATCAACAAATCACTGTATTAACAAACAACAACAAAAACTAGGGCAAGCACTTGAAGCAACTGAAATATAGGAGGATGTGAAGACAAAATAAAAATATTCTTCAGAGAAGAGTGAAGCCAAAGGAAAAAAGAAAGATAACAAAACACAAACAGAGGTGCAGGGACAGACGCACTAAATATCAAACTGAAGTAGTTTGGAAGAGGCCTATATAGAAATGATAGTGCCACAATCAAGAAAATAGAATGGCTTTAAAGAACCCAAAGATGTCCCCCTAGAGCCCTCCTACAACCACATTCAATGTTAGAAGCTTTGGGTCCCAAGGGTTAAGGCAAGACTTGGGGACAAAATCCGGTGAGCTATGAACACAGAAACAACTCTAAATGATCAGTGAGAATGGTGAAAGACCAACAGCATCTTTAAGGAAGACTGAGAGATGAGGCACACACACACCAACCTCTTCTCAAACAACTCATGTGATCTAAGAGTATGTGACTATATTCAGCAATACAGAAACACCATGCTGTATTTCAGAATATTCCACAATATTTTCTATTGCTTCCTGCAGAAATTCTGATTTGCTGGCTGCAACTCAGGATCTTGAGATTTTGCCCTTGATGCTTAGTCTTACTCAAGTATTAGCTTTTCAGGTGCTTCTTGATACATCCCTGAGAACATCTCTAGTGTCTGTCAAACACAATCTCTCTCAAGTCACATCTGTCAAAGGTTCATTTCCGCTGCAAAGTCACAGGGTGGCTCCAGTTCAGAGAATATTTGCTGGAGGCATAAGCTGCATAGCAGAAAACTGTGCTGATTGCTTCCCAATAGAAAAACAAAAGTATTTCACACACACGTGTGAAGTGCCACACATCTAAGCCAAGGCACTATGTGTGGCCTGGAAAGAACACAGTGATGCCATTCAGATTTGCGGAGAAGGGATCAGGAAAGCCACGGTGCACGTGGAACTGAACTTGGCAAGGGATGTGAAAAATAACAAGGGGTTCTACAGGTATATTGGTCAGAAGATACAAGCCAAGGAGAATGTAACCCCTCTGATAAATGAGAAGGGAGAACTGGCTTTCTTCAACAGCTTTACCAATTACATAGACAGTGGGATTGAGCGTACCTTCAGCAAGTTTGCTGATGACTACAGGCTTACCGGCCTGTAGTTCCTCAGGTCCTCCTTCTTCCTTTTGTTACAAACGGGAGTGATGTTTCCCTTTTTCCAGTTACCCGGGACTTCTCCTGATAGCCACGACTTCTCAAATATGATGGAGAGTGGCTCAGCAATCACATCAGGCAGCTCCTTCAGGACCCTGGGATGCATGCTGTCCTGCCCTTTAGACTTGTACACATTGAGCCTCATGAGGCAGTCTCGGACTTGCTCTGCCCTTACAGCCAGGGGAAGTTACCTCCTCCAGTTCCCACCTAGAGATTCGGGGACATGAGAGATATGAAAATCCTGGCTGTCAGTGAAGACTGAGGCAAAGAACTCATGGAGTACCTCAGCCTTGTCTGTGCCTGTTGTAGCCAGTTCTTCTTTCTCATTTATCAGAGGGGGTATGCACTCTTTGGCCTGTCTATTCTGACCAGCATACCTGTAGAATCCCTTCTTGTTGTTTTCTGCATCCCCCACCAAGTTCAGTTCCATTTGCACCCTGGCTTTTCTGACTTCTCTGCACACCCAGACAGCATCCTGGTATTCTGCCCAGGTGATGTGTCCTTGTTTCCATGGTCTGTACATGTCCTTCTTTTCCTTCAGTTTGACCAGCAGGTCCTTGCTGAGCCATGCTGGTTTCTTGCCTCTTCTGCCTGTTTTACTGTACTGGAAGCATGTAGAGTGGCAGATGCAGAGAAGGAAAACAGTCACAGAAGTTTTATGAAAACACAGAGGCAGGAAGAATGCATCTTTGTATCTTCTGTGCGACCATCATCCTCCCACAAAATGAAACAAAGATTTTGACTGGGTGCATGCTTAAGGGTGAAATTAATTTTTTTTTTTAACAAAAGCTAAAACAAGTTTTGCTCTATCTCCTTAGGCCTCATACACAACAGCTGAGACACACTAGCTATAACCTCCTTAAAACTATTGCTGTTGATGCAGTTTCCTCTGACCAGGAAGGTCAGGGATATTTTTTGGCCAAAAGCCTTAATGACCTAACAGCACTAGAGACAAACCTTTTTCAGCTATTCGTCTGCATTCTTCAAGCATGAGGAAATTAAGAAGGGGAAGCACTGAACTATGCAAANAGAACAAAAAAATAAAAAAAAAAAAAAAAAAAAAAAAAAAAAAAAAAAAAAAAAAAAAAGACAGACATTCCATGCTACAACGTTATTCAAGTTAGCATCTCATTTATATTCCGAGATACAAACAATTTCTCTCCCATATGTGATGAGGATTCCCACATATAATTTTTCAAGATCAATGTTGCAATACATTGAGTCCAGCCACCCCACAACCTTTGAGAATTGCTCAGAGGGGGTTGCGCACTTAATCATTTTTTAGCATACTACAGTACATGGATGAAGGTTAACGTGCATTTTTCCTCCTCCTGTCCAGTTTTTACATCTGCCTTTTTCCAAACAAAAAGGTACCTTTATTATTTCTTCCTCCCACACGCTGTTTATGTGTACCAAGACCAAGAAATCTGGCACCAAACACTAATTGGTACTTGTAGAAAATACTGAAATATGAATAAAGGTAACAAAAGTCAGCCAATGGAAAAGACTTCCACAAAGAGGCCATGGGCTTGGGTAGCAAAAAGCAGGGCATGGATGATGAAGGTAGGCACAGAAGAAAAGTAGGAATGTAAATGCAAGAAGTGATGTAAGGGTGTGCCATGTCACCCAGAGTCCTGACAGTGCTACTAAGGGTGAGAGTGATGGGTCTAGATACAGCCAGGCCTGTTTCCAAGCTAAAATCCCCAGAGTTCCCAAAATAAAGTAGGAGTGCGTTTCTCAGTCTTACTCATACATACTTCACAAACCTCTGGAGACTGCTCTGCAAGCCGGAACGATAAAACAAAATGTCAAGACAACAAATGGGGCATTGGATCTCTGCTATTTGTTAGAGGAAGGCCTTTTTTGATGAGAAAACAATAATTTTTCACTTCATAAACAGCAAAATGATGCAGAGTAAGCAGGGCCTTTTAGAATGGCCTAAAAGAAGACAGAGCGTAGCAGCACAACATTTCTTGGATCAGTTACTTTCAAAAACTTCAAAATGAAATCCACCCTGCCATATCTTAGTATTTTTGTGACACCTATTCTGTAGTGTCACAGCAGGTAATATCCTTACATTGTTCTAGAAATAGCAGGAATCAGTGCTTTTCGTTTGTTTTTGTTTTTACAATCTGAGGAAACCCATTACAGTTCTGCCTCTGCTCCCAAACTCCTATTATAATCCTAGAAAGCACAACTGTTGCAATCTATCGCAGTGAAATGGTTATAGCCTTGTTCTCATTTACAGAGTAACACTTAGGTCTACCTTTAGCCTTATTTTCCCTTTTCTTTGAGAAGGAAAAATTCACTGTTACTTATCTACAGACTTTGCTTTGCTTGGAACTGTAAGTTTAATTTCTGAAAGAAATTAATAGTGTTCATGGAAAAGTGGTAAAGCGAAGACCTTGTTAAACTACAGTAAAGCATCACAGAGTTAGCTCTGTGCGTAGAAGACTCAGATATCCAGTTTCATCGCTAGCATAGGCAACTCCAGTCATACAAGTTATTTTATTTCCCTCTGCTTTGATTTCTTAATCTATAAAATGGAGATACTGGCTAAAGTCATTCAAGGACAAGACAGTATTCAAAGCTTCATTCTTTGCTTTTATTTGGTGTTTGAATGAAACCGAAAACTTCGTGTTACACAACAAGGGTCATGCTGCTATGTCCATAAAAAGCAGTTGCTGAGTTGGTTTCTGCTCCACTTAGGCCTCCGTGCCACTCTGATCTCTTCAGAAACTTTTCTAGCATAAATGTAATTCCACAAAATGTTCAGCACCATCAAAATAGCATATTTTAACCATGCCTCATTTATTAAAAAAAAGTTTCAGTGGCTCTCATTAGCTTTGTAAAGGACTTTGGAGAACTGCAATGAAAAGCACTGTAGTGGAGCAGTGAGAGATCACTTGCACTGACACAAACTGAAGACGTCAGAACACACACAGGAAACATCTTTACACTTTCATTGACTTAAACACTGCTACGAATCCTGTGATATTCCCTACGGAAGAATATACATGAGGATATTCTTTATTAAGTCTTTACAATTAATAACTAAGGACCTTGCAACACCTTTGAAAAATAAATAGTGAGAAGTGGGCAGTGACACAAATTGCTTCATTTACTGCTGAAATACAGCTGTCTCTGGAGTGAAGCAAAACATTCATTTAACATTAAAAAGCCACACAAGTATAGAGGGAATAAGGAAAAAAAATATTATTGTAGCCATTTAGAGCAAGAGGGGAAGTTTGTGGAGGCAAAAGTGCAGTTAACCAAACCAGAATTTAAATAGCACCCCGTGCTCGATGCCAGAATGGTCAGAAATATCCCATGTCTCCAAATTTGGTAATCTTCCAGGGTGAGTCAAAAGCGTTGCGTCCAACAGGTCCCTGCAGAGGCTGGTAAGGGTGGATGGGAGGCTTTTTGGTTTGACGTATGGGCTAACTTAATTTGGACTGTTTACAATTGCATAGCAGCGTCAGTGGACTGAGCTTGCGTTATCTTTAGATGACACTTTAATGTTGCAGGGCAATCACTATTACATTCTTGTAAGTCCAGGGTGCCTAGAATTACTGTTTCAATCTGGGAGATGCACTGACTCCACAGGCAGAAAGGCACATGTGTTCAGTCAGTAAGTCCAGCCTTGATTCACATCATCTGCAAACCATGGCCTCCAACAGCAGCACCCTTAGCTGCTTGCTGGACTGCTGGCCCCCGTCTTCTTCACTCAGGGTACAGATGCCATGCACTGAAACACAGAACTAAACACGTTCTTGTGAGGTCTCCTACCCACACAGAGAGCCTTTCCCAGTGCTGTTTAGCTCATGAGAAAGTGTTCAGCCAGAAGGTCTTAGAGGACCGTACAAAAACTAGTTTCACATCACACACCTTGCTTTGCCAAACCCACTAGGCTTAATTCAAAGCCAAATTTCACACTGCTTCATATCCTGCTGAAAAAATTACTTTCTTTTTTTATTTTTTAGCAAAGGTAAAATGCTACCATGTCAGGATTTTCTCACTCTTTTACATTCAGCAGAGTAACAAATACCGTGAGAGGGGGATTAGGCTGCAGGCTACTTTCCTTAGTCAGTCTTTCAAATGTTACAGCAAAAAAGACTGAGGTTCAGCCCGACAGTAAGGAAGAGCACCAAGGTGGTCATCCACAAATTCCTTCCAGGAGCACGCTCCTCACAGTGGAGCAGTCTTCTGGGAGCAGCTTTCTAGATGGATGGAGGAGAAACCTAAATCACTGTGGGTACTTACAACGGCAGTCCCAGCTGAGCAGCAAGTGGGCATCATTCAGACTTAAAGAGGGATGTATGACCCCAACCTTGTCTCTGCTCTTCTATTTGCTTGGTGTTACGATTGAACAAAATACAGAAAACTATCAACGGATCAGATTTCCAAGTGGGAAACAGAAACTCTAGAAAGATCTAATTTCAATTTTCACCTTGTTGTTGTGGGTGGGTTCCCCCCCATGGGAAATGCATGTTCGCATGCGCTTGCATTTTGCTGAAATAATGCAAATATTTATACAGCTCAAAGTTTAAACTCCTATTTCCCTTATTTTGAACAATAAACATAAAAAATGAAAGAAAGTCACATTTTCAGGATATCTTTGTGTGTGTGGCTTAAAAAACAGATGGGATTTCAGTCCCAAATATGCAATTGGCATTTGGCCTGGTGTAAAAACATGCCCAAACCGCCTGAGGGTGGAGCAGCTGTGGGGCTGGGGGCAGGTCACGGACTGTCTAAACCAAGGAGACTTTTCAGGAGTGATTGCCCCGGGTCAGAGAACGGCTCTGAGGAAAACAAGCATTGGTCTCACAATGCATAAGTCCAGACCACTTTCAGAGTCCTCTGTCCCTCCAGCGTACCTTCACCCCCATCCGAGTTAGACACGGCCACCTGGCCTGGCCTCCTGTTTAAACCACTGCCTACCATAGCTAACTCGGGAAGGAGAGCTTACAAAGTAGCAACAAATCTAGTATGGTACTAAAAGAAGCCATTGCTAAGCACAACAAAATGCTGTCATGAAAGATCAGCCAACTCTGATCTGCCAGGCTCCGTGGGAGTGTCTACGTGAACGTACAAAAGGGCCAGAAAAATCACTGGAGGAAAAAACCAGCAGCTCGCTTTGCCAGCCTGCATCTCTTCACTATAGAGGGAAGCAGCTCACAGTTGTGCTACTGTACATAAGCAGAAAGCCATGGCAGAAATCAAAGCACAGCTGAGGATGTAAACAAGGCTCCCATTACCTACTCATTCTTCTTCTGTCTGTATTTTATCCAAACGGGCAAAAATATTTGGCCTGAGTGCAATCCATTTATACAGGAAAAAAAAAAAAAAGCATGTTGCAAAAGTTGCTTCTAGGTTTGCTTGGGGGTCCCAAAGTCACTCTAGAAAGTCAAACAGGAGGCATATGTAAAAAACTAACAGAATCCAAGAAAGTGAGAAAGAAGTAACATTATTTGAAAGGGGTTTTTTTGTTTGTCTGTTTTACCAGTGAAAGCGTTACCTAAAACCCAATTTAACCTGAAAACTTTAGAGCACAGTAAATGTGCAAGGGAGACTTACACACTATTTCCTATCAGGTAGCTGCCAAACAGATTTGTTACACATTTAACATAGCAATGAAATAAGGTATCTGTACAGCATGGTTGACTATAAACATATTTGAACCGTTTTCTTTAAATGAAAGCGTAACCTGATAGAAGCTGCAATTACTGGGCACTGCGAAATGTGATGAGTAAAAGGAAAGTCAGACCTTCTGCTGCATCACAAAAATAATACAACGGTGCCCTTGTGCAGTGTTGCTTTAATAGGCCTATAAAACCTGTGTGCTTTGAGCCTCTAACAACAGCGCCAAGCTGGCAGCCAGCGAATTGTCAGGTGCCTTGAGGGGTCCAGAATCTTTGAGGGAGTAATCTTAAATACTCTTAGCTGGGTCATACATCACTGCTATTCGTTTCCTTCAGGGCTTCACCTCATATTTGGCAAAGGAGCATGGCAGTAGCTCCTTCCAATGTCAACACCTTTTCTTTGCTTGCCTAGAGGTGTCAGTGCAGAACAAACACGAGATACTGCCTTCCTAAGTTCAGAGCTCCCTGAGCCACACGCAGTCCTCAGGCTCAATCTTCTGCTCACTGAAACCTTACAGTAAAACTGCCATCAGCCTTCAGAGTGCTACTTCAGGCCATCACATCATTTCCAGGTTAGGAAAGAAATGCAACAAACTGAAAAGGTACATGTCAGAGAAAATAGCTTACTATGAGCAAAAGGTAACTTCTGCTTCTTTAATGTGCAGGTCTCAGGAACGTATGGAGAGACATCAGCTATCTCTTCAAAAGCACAGACATACTGAGGTTACAGGTGCTGAAATGACTTAGATGGTCTCCTAGTGAGTCAATAACGAAGCAGGTCATAGGACACAAGATCTGCAAGCTAGAATCTCTTTATCTGGGTTAGTATCTTTCTGTAGACATCGTACCTGAGAATCATTTCTTTTCCAGAAGGACCTACTATCTTCTGCGGAAAGGCAGTGATTATTCCCAGAGTGGACAAAAAATGGAAGGGATAAGAGTACGAAAACACTGACACTACAGAATAAAGCTGTTCTCTTCTGAATAAGAGGAACAAAAGGAAAATAGATATTTAGGAGTAAAATTGTTTTAAGAAAAAGGTATTTTTCTGTTATAGTAGACATATACAGGGATGTAAAAATGGATAAGTATCTTAAATGCAAGGAAAACATCGACACAAATAATTTGCTCAATTTAGCTTGCAATACTTGATCACATTCCTAATGTGAAGATCCTGAATTCCCTATAAGAAAAACATGTGGATGTTTTATTGTTAAACAATTAGGCTAAAGCCACACTGAGGACTTTCGTGTCTGGTTCAAACTGACTTTAATGGGAAATGAACATCTAACTCTCATAAGTGACTTAGAAAATCTCAGCAGGGTTGTACAAAATAACTAAAGCATTTTTTCATCTGTGTGAATCCAGCCCAGTTAAGGCTTTGTTAAGGCATTATAGAGAGATGAGAATTCGTCATTAAAAACAGAAAACGATGAAAATAGAAAGGATCTTTGTCTCTCCAACTCCATGATCAAAATGAATGATAGGGACAACCAAAAGACCAGCGTACTAACTTGTGCACTAAAACTACCTTCTGTTTACACCAATAAAAAGGAGTTTACACCTAATTTAGTCAGTGTCCAGAAAACGCTGCCTGGAATATTTGTGAAATTATATAGACACATTATCATCTTTTAAATAATTATGAAAAATATACTCCATGTAAGAGGTAAACCTGGGCTGCACACTGACATATGCGAGTGCATCTTAACTTCTTGGCATAACTTTATAATGGAGGTGGGAGTAGTAGATACAAAAGAACACCTGATTTGTGACCAGAAAAAATGGCTGTGACTAAATCTCAAAATACCAAACATAAAAAGACACAGAAGAACCCACAGTATTCAAGGGAAAAAAAAAAAAAAAAAAAAAAAAAAAAAAGGATCATTAATATCATATTCTATAGATATAATTTAGCCCTTTATTATATATTTGAGATTAAGTAGTCAAGAAATACAATAGTAAAAGCCTAAACTATTCTGCTAATCTTATCACCTAATCATACAAATCTTGAAATTAAGTAACACCACTTTGTAGCTCAAAAAGTCTTTTAAAGCTTTGAACGGCAGCAGCAGTATTGCCAACTAAAAGGCACTATTCTGGGTATGTGTTTACTGTCCAAGATGAAAGAAAGCAGTTCACCCCAGAATGTTTTTCTGATTTTCCTTAAACTGAAATTGGAAGTAACAAGTTTTGTCTGTTTCCAGAACTACCTCCTGAATTTTCTCTTCTACCAGAGTTATGTGGAGTCTTTTATTTATTGACACTCTTAGGTGCTTTGAGATTTACAAATGAAAGATGTTATATTCCATCTTTCAGAAGATGCATGCACTGCAAAAAGGAAATACAGTATCTCAATCTTTCTGCCATTTAAAACAATGTTTGAACTCAGCTTTTTTTTTTTTTTTTTAAAACTGCCATTTGCCCTACTCCAGAAACCACTAATCCTAACTTGCTTCAGAAGCTCCTATCGCTCAGATGCATAAAATCCACCTGTTAAATCCTAGAGATGAAAATGATGTATCTTCATTACTGCCAAGAGCTGGATTCCTGCATCCAGATTTTAGAAGCTATAGAGGCGAGTCTCTTTCTTGTGCATGAAAAAAATCTTATGTATGTCAGTGAGTCTTGGATCAAAAAGTCTCGCACTGACCACTCAACATTTAGCATCACGCTAAGCTTCTACACAATGCTTTCCTTCAAAACAACTGACAGGTATTTGCCTTTTACTCTTTAGCTACCTAAGAGGAAGGGAGGAAAAAAAAAAATAGACTTTGGCTCAGAAGCAACGTGAAAAGCCACAGCCAAAAATAAAGTGTCAGGTGAGACAGAGTTGAGCGGTAGTGCCTATACACTGGGATAACAAACCTGGTCCACATCACGCTGCTCTGTGTGGTCTCCACCCCAGCTAACCTCCTGACTACATGTTTATCTGGGCTGGACAAAAAGATGTGGTTGCCAGCCTGTTCTGCTGCACAGCATAAGGGAAAGGGAAAAGGAAGTTTTGGTCCAAGACAAAGCATTAAGCTATTCAGGTCTGGATTCCTGCTGTTTTATTCATCATCTGTAGGCTCATGCATATGTATATCCCTCAAAATTCGTTACAAGTTTTAATTTCTCACATGAATGTGTCACCAAATGTAAGTATTGTGCTTCCACAGTACACCTCTAGCCTGGAAGCTCAGATTCACTTTTACAGGCAAAAGCCTCTACTATCTCTCAAAATTTAAGAATAGGCCAGATTCTTTCCTCCATCGCATCACAGTCTGCTCACAGTAGCTCTGGGCAGACACTTGTATGCCAAAAATTACAGTCTGGTTCATATCGTACTCCATGCATTATTAAGTTTCTGCTAAAAAAGAATGACAACGGACTGAAATGTTTATCTTCAAAAAAGAAGTCTGTTTAATCCAGGGCAGCAAGTAAATTCTCTATCTTACAGGCTATGCTACTATGCTAGGTACCATCTTCTTCAGTATTTCTATTGGCAGAAATATCACAATTTACAGTGATCCACCCAACTGAAAAGATGAGACAATCATTTCCCCTCGACCATATATCCTGTCCCTCTGCCAGGCAACAATCTCATGGAGGTAGATGGACGAAAAACAATGTTTTTTTTCCTCATAACTTTTTACCCTTCACTGTTATTCTGTCTCTGAAAAGTGCTTGCCACTGAAAATCTTACAGCTGTCCTACTGTTTCCTTTGGGAAATATCATCTTAACTCCACATTCATCAACTTCTCCTCTAGTTTCTCCAAGTCAAAGATAACTGCCTTCTTGGGAGAGGACTCAGTTGCAAAGCCAGAATTAAAGCTGAACCTCGGTCACATCTTGTGTGAGATTGGTTTTAGAGTGCAAAGCACAGTCTGACATCTCTCTTGGTGTTCCCATAAACAAAAATCGGAACATCAGAAAAACTATGCAAGCAGACAACTATGCCACCAGCCACTTGCAGCTCAAATTGCTGATGTCAGGGAATGCTGATGATGAACAAGAAATCCCCATGCTCACGGGTGACTGAAGAATCTCTCTGTTACCATTTATCCCCTTTGTAGGCCCTAATGAACCCCAAGCAGAAAGTTAAAATGGGATCCGCAAGATCTACATTTCGTACCCACACGCAGCCGGGATGCAGTGGCAGCACAAGGAGAGGGCAGGGGACACAGAGCTCAGTAAAGCCTGGCGGCTAGGTTTAGAGGGCTTTGACAGGGAAGATCAAGGACTAAAAGGAGAAATAAGAGAAGAAGCACATTAAGAAAAGCCAAAGAGAAAGGAATGACAAATGTTTTCCTGGGAGTTGGCAGGCAAGTTTCCCCGAAGCATGAGGCTTTGAATGAAGCTTTACTTGTGCGCAAAATGGAAAAGCAGGGCAGCCCAACGAAGATCAGTCCCAGCTCACTGTGGCACCAGATAAGAAGGTAGCTCTGTCACCAGGCAGTGGCATCTCCCCTTGCTTCACAATCCTGAGGATGTCTCTGGAGAGAAAGAGCAATTCTTCTACTGGCTGCTTTGCTACTATGGCAGCAAAAGCCTCAAAGGTTCCTGCTTCCAATGTGTTGGCAGGCAATACCAACTAAGGGCAGCTGTGGCAGCCCAGATGCAGTCACAGCCTCCCTCTTCAAACAGAGCTGTGTCATGCAAGGTCTTAAATTCTACTTGTCCTAGGTATAGGAGAATAGAAGTTGGAGAAGCTCTCTCTCAGAGCAGAGTGACAACGGAAGCAATGCAGACCTTGCAAGTGAAGCAAAAAGATAGTTTCCAAAGAAGCAGTCCGGGCAACTGTGAGCAATGAACAAATACCAAAGAAATACTAAGCAGGTAAAAAACTCAGAGCAGAGAAATGCTGTCTCAACAGGCCAGTAAAAGGCCAGAATAGCATCAGTCCTTGTGCTTGTCCCAAGCATAATGAGTGGCTCCTTTATATGTACAGCAATGAACAAAAGGATTCTCTGGTTTCACGCAACAGGGAACAGGCACCTGCACAGTGTGAGTGCACTCAACCACCGCCCAGAGAGTGTCCCTCACTCCCTAAGCAATGGGGTGCAGAGTAATGGCTCTCTTCAGCCACCCATGAGAAGCCAGAGGAACCATCTCGTTCTTTTGGTCTTTTGGTCCTTTTTGAGAGTCTTTTGGTCCGGTGTAACTGGGAATTACGCAGGAAAAGAAAGATCAGAGCACAGCAAATTATAAAAAATACATATGGAATCACTCCCTGCATGGATATTTATTAAAGACTACAATTAAATAGTTCAGGCTATTTACTATGGCAATAGGTGTATCCATAAAATAGTAACAGAGAGGCATACATACAAACCTAAGGGTGCATAAATTGTATCTGCAAGTACTGAAGGCTGTTTTAACAATTTTGTAGCTTGTTAAGAAATATTTGCAGTCAGCCTGTAGAGTGTTTTGGACTATTTTAGACCTCTTTTCTTTCTGATCTCCTCCTTTCCTTTCCTGCTCTGATCTCACTTATTTTCCAAGCCAGACATTTCTAACAGTCTGGGTGAAATGGGGGGCTTTGTGCTCAGAGACTGAATTTAACAATATGGCAGGGATACAGCAGGCAGCAAAACACAAGCTGTGTGTGGAACTGCTCCCCAGTTTGCAACTTAACAGCAGAACTGATCACAGCCAGCCATCATCCAGGTGATTTTGGCAAGCTTTTGCACTTATGTGCCGTACCTTCAAAACAAGATTCCCTGTTAGCGAAGCTCACTTAAATGACACTGGCTCAGAGGATCCTGTGAGCCTAGAGGCAGAATTGAGAAACAAGGAGCACTGGAAACTCCAATTGCTGCAATCTTGCTGCACAAATGAGAGAAGCGCTTTCATACATGCTGAGTATTTCCTTTTCCAGTGACCTTCAGTGATAAAAGTTTCCATCAGGACAAAGTATCAAAATCATTCAAATTCCTCGTTTATTTCTGACCCTCTTGCAAAAACTGTTTGTACTCCCACAAAGTAGTAACAATGTTGAAAGCAAAAATGTCAAGAGGCAGATCCATCTCCTGACTTGAAGGACTTCTCAGAACAATGAAAAAAGCCCACGCCTGGAACATCTGCTCCACACTGAAGCAGGGTTGCGAGATCTGTCAGGACAGCTCTCCTAAAGCACTTTGGTCTCTGCACTCATACTTGAAATAGCAGGCCAAGCTGGGCCCTTGGCACAATGCTGGTCCATTAGCATCTGTCCCCCGTGACTGGGACTGGATGTTGCATGAAGACAACTAATCTTTTTTTTAAATGGGTGGGAAAAAAAAAATGCAAACCATTAACTCAGTGTGACGACTCTGTCAAAATGATTAAATGAATAATAGTATTATAACTTTGCACAACGAGTGTTTTTAATAACATGGGAATTAGGGAATAACACTAAACGCTTCAGCTCAAAGACCCTGCTTCCTGCATTGGCACCAGAGCTAACACTAAATGTTCATACATCAAGCATCTTCATTTTGAAGAGAAATTAGGAGGCTGATACACTTAAGTAAAACTAACATCCTGTTCCTATGGATGTGAATACACGCAGGCTGTATTTTTGACAAAAGCTCACTGTGCTCTCAGTGTGTCTTTAGGGACTTCTCCATTCACACAAATTCACTGAAACCTCAGCTACGCTGCTACGGCTGACAGGCTTTCAGTAGAAGGATACAGCTCAAAAAAAAAGTCTTCAAAAAATGATGAAAGGTGGTGTTACAATGAACATCTCCCCTTATCCTATTTTCCTCGATCATAACAAATGCATCTCCAAGGTTAGAAGCTTACATAAAGAAGCACTTTATGTAAAAAAAAAAAAAAAAAAAAAAAAAAAAAAAAAAAAAAAAAACACTAGGTGTATGAATTAGCAGTTCTACCAGAGTGCATGCTCCAGATAAAAAACCAAAGGTTGCTCTAAACATGTTCACTGCAGATTAAACTAATGCCATCTCCTCCAAAACAAGTTGGGTTAAGGATATAAAGTTACGGACCTCAACTGATGAGCAGGAACTCTTAGCATAACCCAGTGCAACTCAGTCACTTATATTTGCAGTCTCCAGCTTTCTGCAACTAAACTATCATCTCAAACTCCCAACCCAAATTGAAAGGCATACCTAAGCAGCAGGGCAGTTTGGCCATGAAGCATTACCTTGCCAGCTGATCCCTATCACTACAGGGTGTGGTAAGGTGGATCAGAAAGATCAATTGCTAATGCAGAGTGCATCTTAAAGGCTCAGTCTCAATGTGATTACACAACTGAAGCGACAGCTGTTCATAGCCCACAGGAATGAAAAGAGGGCTTAAGCCTGGTGCTCTAAGAGAAACATCCCCATTGCTCAAATCAGGCCTCTAACTTCATTTCTGCCTGACTAAAAAGTAAGGACCGGAAAAATGGTAACCATGGAGGGAGGAGGATCTTCACCGTGGTCCTACTCTATTGGGTCAGAGCTCTAGAGCAACACAGGAGACAAGAATCCCAAGGACTGTGCCACACCTTCTAGGCAGGCAGGACAGCTGTTCTGTGACATTTTTAGCTTGATGAATCTCACTAGGGAAAAAAAAAAAAAAGCAAGATACAAGAAAATATGTTGCAGTCAGATCAAGAGTGACAAGCATTAACTCTCACCTGAGGTACGTACACCTGAAATATACATCCAAAACCCTTCCTAACAGAGGAAATTCCAGGTCTTGTAGGGTGTGACTCCCCAAAGCCTGACAAAGCCACTTATAACCTCACCAAAGTTCAGTATGACTATGAGTGTTTACAAGCATAAAGACTAGGCCAAATTGCAAACGTAAATATTTGGATTCAGTTCCCCAAACTTGCCTCTATCTGCACCGCCAACTAAATCTCAACTGCAGACCAAAAAAATCTGAAAAGCAGCAGTCGCGCACGGAGACAAAACTAACACACATGGCATTCAACATTAAAGGAGGGGGAAAGAAATAATTAAATAAAAGAAGTAATTTGTAATCTGAATTGAACTTGGGTTAAACAAGAAATCAGTGAAGTTTCGACTGCAACTTGATTTCACTCAGCTATCATTTGGTACATTCCAAAAGTCTCATCAGTCCAGATTCCAGTCCTCTACTCGGCAAGAGACTTGGTTCCACTAACCATACCTAGGTTGCTCAAAACACACCATAGATGACATGATGGATCTAGCACACACAGAGAACTTGGACATAAACCACATTCTCCTAAACCATCAAAAGCAAGTGCTTCCATTTTCTGGGCAGAGGAGCCAAGGAAAATCTTCAGTGGATCCAAAGTAATTTATTTAGCAACCTCAGTCCTACAGTCAGAACTGATTTAGGTTCCCAAATTGGCCCAAGTTCTCAAGCACCCATACTTTTTTAACCCCAGCTTTTCAAGCTGTAGATGAAGATGGCAGCCAAGGATGCATCCAAGTTGTGACCTCCCGTAAACACAGGTCCCAAGGGGGACACATTACTCTCAGCTGCCAGTTCCCAGACCTTCTCAGAAAGCGTCAAACACCCTTCCATCCCACAACTCCACTGCAGACGCTGGTTGCAAAGAATCAGAAAGCTAAGCATCTCCCCAAGACCAAGAATTTTTTGTATGTGTATGAGGTAAGAATTCAAGCCTCCTCACTCCCACCACTGTACACTAACAAGATGTCCACCCTTCCTCTTTCACTAAGTGGGAACAGCACAGACCTCATTCTTCAGCTTTACTCGGCTGTGGGAAACTTGGTTCTGCTCACCAGTTAAAAGCAGGAGGCTCTTCAGCACACTGAGCAGTGACCTCTTCACAAGGGGCTAGTAGCATTTCTTTAAATGCCCCTACACTAAAAATAGTTCTGCTTCCTAAACATGAATGTTTAGCAGTTCCAGGCATTCTGAGATCCTGCATACCACTTTTTTTTTTTCTTTTTAAGCTGGCAACATTCATTTAACCAGCAATTAAAAAAAGGAGGCCCAGCCGCCCCAGTGATTCTTCCCAGAGGGTCTTAGATGTTTACGAAACACAATGAAAACAATAAAGTGGATAAAATCATGCTACTCCATCAAGTCCTTGGCAAGACTTCCCAACCAAGAATAAATTGGCATGGTATATTACAGTCAACAGATTACACAATGGTTTGCAGGGTCACAAATTATAAGGGGTCACGCGCTCCTTTAATGTACTGCAGTACATGTTAAAAGCCTGTTGACCAAAGGGAAATTGTGAGAGTCAGTTCTGAGCTCCTTGGAGCAGATTCTGGAAGCCACAGACAAAAAAAAAAAAAAAAAAAAAAAAAAAAAAGCAAGGTCAGGAGGTGCCTCTCCTCCCCAGCACCAGGAAACGCAGTGACTGTGCTGAGCAAGATGGCTGTGGAAGTTCATCACCCTAAGCCGAACCAGGCAGGATTCCACCATTTCTGCATACAAGAGGCACAGATGGGACGTAGACAGCGCCTGCTCCCCAGACACAGACCCCACCACACCACAGCACCCCGAGGAGCTCTGCTCCATGCTCCTCCATACCCCAAGAGGAAACCAGTTCCATCGCAGGAGGGGGACGGCAGCTCCCATCACTTTGGTCACTCCTGAGAGAGCACAGACTGCAGACAGTTTCAAAAGGCACTTGCCTGTATTCTTAGGTAACTTGCCAAAGAAATCATAATCACTTAAATGTGCTAGTCTTCCGTTAAATAACTGATCTTAAAGCAAGAGGGAAATGGATGGCCAAAGGTACAAGCCTTATTCTCACCCTTCAGACCAGCAGCAGGTTTCCACTATGCCACCTGTGTAACCAGACCGTGAAAATCAGTGTTACATTTTGATGTTCCTGAAACATACATGATTTTCTCAAATCTGATCTTAAATGTAAGACAGTTCTACTTTTCACTCTGTCATCCTTCCACTATACGGAATTTTTTCATCTACTGACTATATATTAATCATGAATAATCCAAACATCATCGATTCCTGGAGGCAGGTCAACCTCGCTGCAATTCACTGCGCTCCACATTACCAGAATCAGACTACAGCAAACACTGTGTTTTCATCAGTGTCAGCAAACACTGACAAATCCTTTGCCTCTCACAAGTTTTGATCATTCTAGGTGGCCTTTCCTGGATCACTCTGTATCAAGCTGAAGTTAAGGACTGTTTACACAGAATGAATTGAATTAGAACCTATTGCCTAAAGTCAGTGCAACAGCGAAACAAGGGCGTAACAAACGTCACTATGGAGCTACTCCATGCTATTACAGCACACATCCGGCTCCCTTTGGCTGACTGTTACCATTCAAACTACATTTGAGCGATAAAAACAAAGCACACATAAGAAGGCTGTCTCATATGCAGCCGCTGCTCTTTGATTGCGCTGACCCGCTGCCCTTTGGTGAAGCAAACGCTTGGTGCCAAGCCAAGAGCACTACATCTGATTTTCCCACCAAGTGAACTGCTGAAGCAGCTCCCTCAGCTCCTCAGCTCCATCTGTCTTGGGATCCTAAAGCCTTCCGCTGCAGCCCAGGTGGTTCTGCTGCTCTTTCCAATGAGCACGCAAATATTGCAGCCAGCAGGACAGCGGCTGCGAGCAGGCATCGGGAATGAAGCACCACGGCTCTGCTTCTCTCTCCAGACCTGAGCCTGGACTCGGAGGGCCGGCTCCCCAGCCCGCTCCCACCGTGGGGGTCTCCCGGGCTCCGTCCCTCCGGGGCACCCCAGCCCCCACCACCCACGGGATACACCGAGGTCCCCGGCACTCTGCGCTCTCCCGGGGGCGGGGGCGGGACGGGGCCCCCCAAGGGTCGTGGGCGCCGCGGCCGCCGGGCTCGGGGAGCCGCAGGGCCGGGAGCCCCCGCCGCGCATCCCGTCCCGCTCCCGGCGCCGGTGCCTCCTCCGGCCCCGCTCCCCCGCCCGGGCCCCGCGGCTCCGGGCTCTCTCTTACCGCGGAGCTCAAGGTGCGCTCCCGGCGCCTGCAGCCCCCGTCCCGCAGCCCGCGCGGCTGCGGCTTTTTTGGATGAAGCTGGGAAGAGGGAANGGAGACGGCCACGGCCAGTGCGGGAGATTAATGGGAACCAGGCAGCCGGCAGCCAACAAAGGAACGCGCTCCCCGGGAGCTGCAGCTCCATAAAGGCCCCAACCGCGGTTCCCGCGGGGCGAGAGGGAGAAAGGGGGCAGCCCCCGGGACTGGGGGGGCGATGTCATGGGCAGGGGGAGTCCCCCGGCTGGCAGCCCTCCTCCCCCTCGCCCGGAGCAGCGGGGCGGGTCGTTGTGCATCTCAGGACGCTACCAGCGCCGGCCCCGCTCCGGGAGGAGACGCGCGGGGAAGGACGGCGGGGAGGAAGGAAGAGCGAGTGGGGTTTCCTGAGCACGGGCCGGGAGCTGCGGACCCCGGGGTGCCGGGAGGGGGGGTGCGGGGTGCAGGCACCGTCACGGCATTGCAGAACACACGGGATGCGCCTAAACCTTGCAGCTTTGTGTAAACGTTGCACAGCGACTTGTTTGACAAAGACATTAACCAAAAGATGACTGATAGGAACTGAAAGAAAATAAGAAGAGCGATGCACATTTCCCACAGCTTGACACGAGGATCCCGCAGCACAGCCCGGCACGACAAGCACGTGCTCTCCCTCCTGCGGCACACGGAGCCCAAGCCGCGCTGAGCTGAGCTGCCCGTGGACACCCCCGCACCCCAGCCCAGTTCCCTCCTCGCTACCACAGCGAGACACATCGCCCCGGGGTCCCCGGCCCAACGACTCCCGTGCCAGGGACTATGCTGCACGGCGCAGCGCTTCGCGGACCGTTCTGCCTCAGGGGAGCGAGTGCGGGGGGAACTCACCCGGGAGCTGCGTGCCCGCGTGTGTCAGAGCAGGAGCTCCTCGGGCCTCCTCGGGACGGGCGGGTGCGCTCAGCCGCCAGAGGAGAGCGGTGTCACCCAGCACCGGAACGCGGCGGGGTTACACCGCACGGTTACACCGCACCGCGCACGCCGGGATTCGCTCCGGAGCCGCAGGGAGCTGCCATCAGCGCAGCGCTGGGTCACGCCGCGGGCACGGCCCCGCGCTGCGCTCTGCAGACGCCGCAGCCGTAACGGCGCTGCGAGGGGCCCGGCCCCTCCCTCACACCGCGCTGCCCGCCCGGGGTCACCGCCCCGCCGGGAGCCTCTTCGTTCCTTAACTAAAAGGGCCCAGTTACCCCGTTCAGTCGCAGGGAGCAGCGCACACGCACTCGCTCCGCTAAGGAGAGGGAGCATCCGAAGCCCCTGCCCCGCTCTAAGCCCTGCACGCTGCGGGCAGAGACCGCGCACCTCAGCGCCCCACGACCGCANAGAGATGGGGGTCACGGGGCGATACGCGCCCACAGCCGCGCTCCGTTGCAGGAGGACAGCGCGGAGCGGCTCCGCGAGGCCTTCGCCTCCGTTGTGAAGTTCATGGCCCAAACCGCGAGGGAATGCGAGGTAACGGCGCGGCCCCGGGCCCCGCGGGGGGGGTCGGACCCGTGAGCTCACGGCCGCGGTGCACGCAGTGCCATTACAGATGCACGCGGTGCCATTACAGACACGCAGCGAACGGAGCCCGCGGGCACCGTGTGGCACAGCCGCGGGCACAGCTGCTGCCGGCCCGGGGCAGAGCCGCGGTGTGGGACAGGAGCCGCTGCCGCCCTGTGCCTGCCTCTGTGCTGCCCGCGCGCTCACACGGAAGGAAAAGACCCGTGAGACGGAACGGGCGTTGCGGAGCTGTTTGTTCCTACGGCCGGGAAGAACTGCGCGGAGCTCCGCGCTCGGCAGGCGGCAGCAGAGCTGCGTGCACGCACCCAGCTGCGGCGGGACGGCCACCGCCCCTCCGCTGGGCTGGGCCGGGCCGGGCCGCCGGCCTTACAGGCGCTCCAGCCTGCACCCAGCCCCGTGCCGGCATTAACACGTCCTCTGCAAAGCTCTTAACGTGCACACGCACCCTGCTAGGACCCACAGCTGCGGTTTCCTCCAGCAGCTCTGCTTGGAGGGCCCCATCAGGAAGCTGTCTCCAGAGCACCCTTTGGGTTTGTTCTGGATGCGAGAGCAGTTCGTGCTGCTGCGGCCTGTTAACATCACCTGCTTGTGAGGTTACATTAAAAGGTTACCTTACATGGTGCAGGCAGATGGGCACCTGAAAGGGGAGCTGAGAGTTCTGTAGGAGGGCGGATGTCCCGTGGGCACCCGGGCGCTGTTCTCCTGAGATGAGCTCAGGACAGCTGGTGAATGCAGGTCAGCAGCTCTGCAGGTGCACTTGCAATTGCACATCTAGAGCTGCTGAGAGCATGACTGATACCTCTCCATGTAACATTTTCTGTTCTGATTGCTGTGTAGAATTACTACAGCTTCGTGCCAGCCCGTAGCTGCCAAGAGCAGGAACTGAAGCACATCTGCAGATACCACAGCAGGCAAACGGGGGAAGAAGAGCTCGAGTCCGCCGAAGAGCAGGTAGGTGGGCCTTTGGCTGGGCAGGAGAGGGCAGAGTAACTTCTGGTTACCACAGCCAGCATCACGCCAGTCGTGCTGGGGAGCGGAACGTTTAATGGACTCAGAGCATCCCCTCTCTCGGGGGCTGAATTTACCTTTGTGTGGTTATCATTACAAAAGTGTCTTTTTGTTTCCAGAAAGAAGATGCAGCATCTACAGTGTCCAGCCAAGCTAGACCTTGCCAGCAACGTGTAAGTTGACAGAACACTTGACTTTGAAACTGAAATAAAGCGTTTCCTTACCCTTTTTCTCTGAGACAGTTAAAATTTAGTCAGGTGTGGAGATCTTGTGATGGCACAGATGAAGCAGCGATGCACTCACCATCCCAGTGATGGGCAGCTTCAGGCTGTGGTGATTTGCATTAGCAGCAATAATTAGCAGCCCTCTGGTCTCCCTGGTGCTCCTACCACGCTCCCTGTGCTGAATGAAGGCACGCAGCAGTTGCTTGGCTGGTTGCACTTGGCCACGATACAGTCTCTATGCAGACTCCTGTTCCTCCAGAAGAAAACTTACTATTTTTTAAAGCCAAACAGCTCACCAAACCAATTTTAGGAAGTTCTAAGCCACAGAATATGAGAAGCATGGTATCTGTACCGCAGTATAAATTGATGAGAGTAACTTGGTGTGTGGACGAGTTCCTTTTCTGTGTTCAGAACTGTTTAGGTTGACAGCTTTCAGTTTTGTAAAGAGAGATAAAAGCATGTTAATTATTTCCATTGATTAAATCATTAAATACTCTGAATGTAACATTTGTAATTTTTTTTTTGTATTAACAGAAACATTTTACAGTTTTGTCTGTATACTGCCTGTATATTTTGGAAAAAAAAAAAAAGTTCCACAACATTTAGATAGCAGTTCACATAATTTTAATTCAAATTCAAAAATTACATTTTTCTGAGAAATTCAGTATGACAAAGTAGTAATGAAATTTGCTTTTTTCTCCCCCTCCCGCCCCTGAAGACCAGGAAAGCTTCCAAGGACATCTACATTGAAGTTTCTCCTGGCACGTATTCTATCACAGCAACCTCAGAGGACATGGTGAAACAAACCCACGTGGTGAACGTCAGTGCAGGACAAAGCATTGATTTAACTTTTGTTCTATGACATGGTTTGCTGCCAATCGTGGGAATAAAATACTAGGACTTTTTTAAAGCACGTAATGAACTATGTATAACTTTTTCTTGTTGGCATTTTAATAGTATCCTCTTTTTGGGGAGCCCACTTTTACGGCCTGTATATTTATTTTCTACTTAATGCAATTGTATGCAACCCACTTTGTACACTGATTTTATAAGTATTTGTACATCATGTTTCTTAATTCCAGTTATGTCACTGTGTAATTCCAGGTTCTTAAACTTGAAACAATTAAAGATACAATCAGTGGAACAAATACATAGTTTACTCTTTGTGATGACAGTTTCAATATTGCCCTCAAACACAAAGTTTGTGTCTTATCCAGAAGGAGCAACTACTGTGCACACTTCAAAATACAGTCTCAGCTGCATTTGATACTGTCCTTCTCTTCCACTAACAAAGGTCCCTTACGGAAGGATACAGGCACAGTACGTGGCTTTTGTGTCCTCAATGATGGAACAGGCTGGGTGAAAAGGCAGCACAGCTTGTGTACACTTAACTAGGAATTCCTCTTGCTCAGAGCATCTCCAGGTCCTGAGCACGAGTATTTTGCATTTCACAGGCTACATTAGCACAACAAAATGCTCCACAGATAAAAGCTGCCCAAATTGCAAAGCAAATGCAGTAACAATAGGAACATGAACTTGGCACCTTGTTTTCTTTGTATGACAATTCAAAGGCATCATTTATGTATGTTTTTGTTTTTTTTTTTTCCCAAATTAGAAACATAATTAAAAAATTACTCTTGCAAAAAAGGGGTTTTCACTTTTCCCATTTAAGGGAACAAACTCCTTTGAAGATGAATTAAAAAGCAAGACTGCATGAGAGTGACTACTAAGGTAAGTCCACTGGAAACAGATATTTAGCTCAGTTCATGTCACCTTCAACAAAGGAAGTAACTGATTTTTAAGGTTAATTTACACATAACAATCTTCCAGCCCCCTGATAAATAATTCCTGGGCTTTTGGACTTTTCTCAGATTCCCATGATTACCTCTTTTTCAAAGGAACCCAGCAACACACTGAATTAATACAGAGCAGGAAGCAGTGAATGTAGCAATAAATCGACACACAAACTAGTGTATCACATTCAAGCAGTAAGTTTGTGTACCAAGTGCAGGTTGGGCACCTGCAACAATGCTACTTAATTATAACCTAAATGGAGACAATGAAAATGACTTTTGGTTTTGTAAGAATAAATTCACTCTCACGTCAACCTTGGAAATTTAAAGTGTGACTGCCCATCTCTGCAATGTGGGTAGCAAAACACTGGGTAGACAGTAACTCAAAATGTTTCAAGGCCTTAGCATTTAGAAATTAGGAACAATCTTCTGCTTCCAATCTTACTCATTCTTGCCTTGCAGTTACACATGATGACGCCACTTCCATCTGCAACAGCTGCTAAAAATTAAAGAAGCAAGGATGCAGGCTGCACTCACAGGTCCCTCACGCTGGCTGGCTGGCTAAAGCAGCCGGCTGCAGCACTGCAGCCTCCCCAGACCTGCTGACAGCGGGGTGGGCTGCTGGGGGCACACAGGGCTCCACGGCTCGTGACACACGCCCCGCCTACGGGGCTGTCACACCACCAGGACAGGGGCAGGACAGGCAGCCATGCAGGCGCAGACCCAAGCCCCGGCTACAGGGCGGCCTTGGCCACGCAACTACCACGTGGCTCTGCTCTGTCCTCAGAGGAACGGGACACGCCAGGACACTCGCTCCGCTCGTGGCACTAAGAGGGAACACCCCTCTTGCTGCATGCACCAGCACCTCCATTCCCCTCTGGGAAGCCTCGGCTAAGCTGCAGCACACACACAGGTGGCTTTCCAGAAGGGAAAGAGAATACAGTACAGCCAATACCAGGGCAAAAACCCATAGCCACAGGTAGCAGACAAGAGCCTCTGACATGCCCCCCGGGCTGCACAGAGGTCATGTTTCATTCGTGGCCCAAGACCAAATGGCATGACACACACCCCAAGAATGCGGCTGTCACCTGAAGGCAACAATGCCGAGTGACCAGAGTGCTCAGCAAACAAAGGAGCAAAATTGCTTCCAAGAGATTCTTTGGGATGCCAGGTGAAGTACTTAAGGGCAGACCAGCAAACATACACAAAAGGTTCTACAAAAAGTTCCAAGCCATGCAACCAAGGACAGCAGTCTCCCACCCAGACAAGGCTCCTCTGACGAGCAGCAGATCTCTCAGAGATGTGCTCCCCTGGCCTGATGGCCCACAGGTGAGCCCAGAGCAGCCCCACTCCAGCTATAACCCTTCCAGCCTCCTGGAAGCACAGGGGCAAACAATTTGCCCCTGCTCCCCACGCAGCCACAGCCCTACTCCAGGGGCCCAAGCACAAGTTCAGGCCGTGATCAACAGTTTCCTTACACTCCAGCCCTTCACAGCGTGAACAGTGATTGAGCCCACTTGGAGACAGGCTGACATAGCCCCAGTTGTAACAGTCATCATTATAAATACACAGCAATTACAACAGCCCGCGCTCCCGGCCGCAAAGATCCTGTACAAAAAAACCCAAAACCCCCCCTTTCCCTGGCAAAAATCCTGTATAAAAAAACCCAACAAAA
>WBMW01006234.1:0-262729 GCA_013396635.1 Penelope pileata | reverse complement strand
CCCCCAACCTTCACATCCCTAATAATAAGAATAAATACGAAGCTATAAAGACCTGTCACCCATGAACACATGCAGATGACAAAGAAAACCACTGAATTAAGTCTGAAAACAACATGTTTGATTCAGATGGGGCTGCAGTCCTGCTACTGTATGAGGCTCGAACTCCGAAGCTTTTGCCTAATTCAAAATAAGACTTTTCAACAAATACTTTTGCCTTGTTTTAAGTGNTCAACAAATACTTTTGCCTTGTTTTAAGTGGGGGGGGAAAAAAAAAATCAGAAATATGAAAGTATTCCCTAGAGGAAAAGAATAGAGACTGTCCCATTTTTTTCTCTTCCCCCCCCCCCCCCCCTTCACCCCCCTTTTTTTTTCTTTTAGTGTAAGAATAGGAAAATAAAATAATTTTTTTGCACATTTGCAGCTCAATTGATTCTTCCTTTATCCTTCCTTTGGAGAGTTCATAAATTGTTTTAGTCAAAATAAACAACTCCTTCCTTTTGGCACTCTCTTCCTTGGGAATAAGTTGTTTCAGCATATGAATAAAAATACAAAGGGTAGCAAAGGCCATTTTGATTGTGGTTTTATATAGCACATGCTAACTTAATAAAAAAACAGTAGAAGGATAAAAATACCAGACACAACCTGCATTTCCTCCTACAATTTGATCTTGCTTTTAAAGGAATTTCTGTAGAATATATGTGGACTGTCCTTTATCCATGTTACATTATGGACAACTTTAATTATCGGGATATTTGTTGGATGAGCAACACAGCCAGGCACGCACGGTCCAGACAGTTCCTGCAATGCATTAAAGATAACTTCCTGATGCAAGTGGTGGAGGAGCCGACAAGGGGGGGGGTGTGCTACTGGACCTTGCTCTTACTCACAAGGAAGGGCTCATTAGGGATGTGAAGGCTGGGGGCAATTTGGGATACAGTGACCATGAGATGGCGGAGTTCAGGATCCTGAGTGAAAGAAGCAAAGCAAAAAGTAGGATTGCTACCCTGGACTTTAAGAAAGCCAACTTTTTAGGAAAGCCAACTTTAACCTCTTCCAGGACCTACTTGGAGGTATCCCATGTGCTAGAGTATTAGAAGGTAAAGACCATGAGAGCTGGTTAACATTTAAACACTACTTCTTCCAAGCCCAGGGTTGATGCATCCCTAAGAGTAAGAAATCAAGGAATGGTGGCAGGAGATTTGTGTGGATGAGCAAGGAGCTCATAGATAAACTCAAAGGGAAGAGGAAGATCCATGAAATGTGTAAAAAGGGCCTGTCCTCTTGGGAGGAATATAGGAATGTTGCCAGGGTCTGTAGGGATGCAACGAGGAAGGCTAAGGCCCACTTGGAGTGCTGAGGGAGCTGGCAGAGGTGAGTGTTGAACCACTCTCCATCATCTTTGAAAGGTCTTATAGAACGGGAGAGGTGCCTGAAGACTGGAGGATAGCCAATGTCACTCTAGTCTTCAAAAAGGGCAAGAAGGATTCGGGAAACTACAGGCCAGTCAGCCTCACCTCCATCCCTAGAATGATAATGGAACAACTTTTCACAATGCCATCNTTCACTGTGAGGGTGGTGAGACACTGGAACAGGTTGCCCAGGGAAGTCGTTGATGCTCCCTCCCTGGAAGTATTCAAAGCCAGGCTGGATGGGGCTTTGGGCAACCTGGTCTAGTGGGAGGTGTCCTTGCCCATGGCAGGGGGGTTGGAACAAGATGATCTCTAAGGTCCCTTCCAACCTGAACCATTCTATGATTCTATGATTCTATGATTCTATGATCAGTAAGCAATTGGAAGAGAAGAAGGTTATAAGGAGCAGTCAGCATGAATTCACCAAGGGGAAATCATGCTCGACCAACCCAGTAGCTGTCTATGATATCATCATATCTACGACATCAGCGAAGGGCAACAAAGACGATAAAGTGCATGGAGTATCTCCCTTATGAGGAAAGGCTGAGTGAACTGGGTCAGCCTGGATAAGATTGAGAAGGGATCTTAGCAATGTTTGTAAATATCTAAAATGCGGGAGGCAAGGGGAGGCCAGACCCTTTTCAGTGGTGTGTGTTGAGAGGACAAGGGACAATGGCCACAAACTGGAGCATAGAAAGTTCTGCACCAATATGCATAAGAACTTCTTCATGGTGAGAGTGACGGAGCACTGGAATATGCTGCCCAGGGAGGTTGTGGAGTCTCCTTCACCAGAGGTATTCAAGACCAGTCGGAAACAGGTGATTTCTTTGATTTCCTCAAGCCTACGGTAACAAAATACTTCTCAACTACAATTTGGTCAAAAGCAACCTACCAAACTGCATACAGCAGTGATAAGAAAAAGAGCAAGAGGTTCAACAGGTTTGCAGTCAACAAAGTTTTTTTAAAACCACTGTCAAAAACTGCAAATTTCACAAACTATTTGTAGTACTGCATTGCTTCTTTTTTCAAATTTCTATGAAAAGGAGAATTTCTCAGAACTGCTCAAGTGTTAAAGAGAGCCAAAAGCTGCTTACACAGACCAGGGAATGATTAGCTGCCCTTATCTTTGGCATCAGCCCACTTCATTTAGTCTGAGGAATAAGAGCTTATACTTCTAACTGGGTGTTTAGAGTTCTCCTCCTCCACTTTTAATCAGTCAGTCACATTGCTTTTAGTAATCAAAGGTATTTTTCTGCTACCTGGCTTGCACAAGTACATGTACCAGTAATTATAGCACTTTCTTTCTCCTTTTCTTTCAGGAGCCTACAGTTGTCCTGTAGCCTCAGAAGAAGAAAGGAAAGAATTATCTACAGAAAGGAGAAGAGAGAAAGAACTACAGAGAGAGAGATGAAAACAAACATTTGTGATTTCTAAGAGTGTGAGACAACATGTGAATTAAAACTAAATATTTTTCTAAAAAGACCAATAAGTTTATGTTTCTGCAGTCTGTAATTACTGCAACTAGTTGAATAGCTGAAACCAAGGGAAGAAGGAGGCAGGTGCCTGGAACTCTGGAAGTCACACTCTAAGCCACCACCTGAGCCAAACCTCCCGGGGATTTAAAATGATCATGAATAGGATGACAATCCACAGCTAGTAGATTTTAAAATACAATTTTGATGAGTAATAGATTCCTTCTTGCAACTGTTTTAAAAGAACCTACTACCTGTTGCAGCTTCAGTCTTACCTAATTTGGAAGTACAATTTGGAAGAAGTTTTTCTGAAGTCTAAGATATGCAAATAAATTACAAAAGCAACCACTATGGGATGATTCTTATATGAAAAGCAATGGGAACACCCTTTTGGTCAAACATGTCTTTCTTCATGCCTGAATTAGAGGGAATAACTACAGTTCTGGTGCAGAATTTTTCAGTTTAGCAAATAATGTACTAGTAAGATGTCCTTGGAATGTAAAGCTAACTGGTAACAATACTTCTTGAGGCAAGAAGGAGCAATTAAATGAGGGAAAGAGATATGATAAAGTTATGCTATAGCAGAAAGAGAGAGAGGTGTATACAGAGCTGTTGAGAAGGGAGGAAGGTTGCTTTTTAGAAACATCACTGTTGTCTTAATTCAGTGATTTTTCTTTCTTTTTTCTTAATTTGTTTCTTCTTAATCTGTGATAGCTAACACATGATATCCTGATATCCAATACAGCTGTCTAGCAAAAAAAATGTTATTAAATTTCAAGTGCTGCTACTGCTCTAAACACATGGCCAAGGTTTTCCTGAACCTCATGTATTGTGTGTACCTCTTGAGATCTTCATTAATCAGAAGTTTTTTGGAAAGATTTTGAATTGACCTTTAACTATGACAAGTCCCAAAAGATCCGACCCAGTAAATCTAGTCTCATGTGCATTTCTTTGTTGTCATTAAGATAATTTTCTTCTATGAAACCTCAGTGAGACCATTGATTTTCACCATGGATGTCCCTCATGATTCGTACAATTTGTTGGATAAATGAAAGGAACTGTCTCAAAGGAGAAAGCATTCATTTTTGAAGCATTTTTGTGTATATGTTGTGTGGTCAGAGAAGTAAGCTGAGGATTATGATTAAGTCTACAATATTTCACTTCATGTTTTTACTGATAATAGGAATTGTGCTCTGCTCATAGTTTAACACGATCTTTTGCATTATCTGATTAACTTTTATAACTGTTATAATAAGCTTATGCTGTTACATATGACAGTAAATTGGTATACTGTATATCTGTCTTCCAAAATATTCATTTTGTAATTTTAATAAAATTAAATCAGTAGCAAGGAATTGCCTTAAAAGGCTCTGGTTCCCGTTATTGTCTACCCTGTCGCCCAAAGCATTGTGGGTGAAGAGAAAAATACCATTTTTTTTCTCATGACTTGACTACTGCTATAAGCAATTAAGATCATACTAAAGACAGTGATGGGATTGATTTTATGTCGGTTCTATCTGAGACACCATGATTGTCCTCCACTCCATAATTATTTAAGATAAATTAATGCTTTCACTTCATAATTTACCATGTCAGACATCTAGATTTGTCTTAAACAAACTACATGTCAGACTAGCCTATTAGTCCTTACGGACTAAAGGGAAACAAGTGATCAGCACATCTGAACATCTGCAGGTGTTTTCATATAGTCAGCTGGACTCTGTTTCTGATTCCCTGGACAATTCTTATCCCAGCATTTTGGAAGACCTTAGAAAACACAATATTACACAGTTGAAGCAAGTTGAAGCATGTGGAGGCTTCCTCCTTGCCAGGCTACAGGTGGGTAAATATCTAAGAGCAGGCTTCAGCTCCTAGATGGGTGGTTTCTCAAGATGTCCTGCAAACCAGCAGGTTATTTCCTCACCTGACAGGTGAGTAGATGTGTAAAAGCCTTTGTATTAATATTACCTAGTTTGTATGCCTATTATTTTTTATTTTCTTGTACAGCTTCCATATATTGCCAATTACATTAGAATATTACTTGCAAGACTATAAATTACAACTTAAGAATGACTAATTAAAATTTGCACACAATTACTTTATGTTTTAAAAATACATTATGCATCATGATATTCAGTCATGCTGCATTAGTTGATTAAATATATTCAAAACAAAAGCTTTTATCTCTGTACTAAATGACTTCAATCTTATCATGCCGTTTTGCCTACAATGAAATTAGGAATTCATTCATGTTTTTCTTTCCAATTCTAAATTCTAAAACTGAGATGTCAGAATTCCCACACAGATGTAGTATACTAGATTTGAATAGTCTCTAAGATGTTTTCTTCTTTGTGGCTTAATGAATTCTTCTCTGGATGTCTCATGAACAAAATGCTTATGTAAAAAGAATAACTATGACTTTCCTGAAAGCATTTCATACAGTTTCTTTTATTATTATTTTTTAATCTTCATTAGATACTGATTTTTTTCAGCCTTCTATGATTCAAAAATGAAAGCCAAGTTTCTGAAATCTTTATTTAACAGTACTGGCAGCTGAGACCAAAAACATAGGGCTTGCCAAATGTTAGATACATCGACTGGTGAATGTGATCCAGAAAGCTGGGTAGGTTTTTTGAGGAATATGATCAACATCAAAACTTCTCTGTAAAATCTTGTAGAAAAAAAGTTAATTTTTTAAAACAAAACCTATTTCCTACGTGTTTGTATTGTAGTAAATGGTTTTAAATCAGAAAAAGTGTTTTTTTTTTTTTTTACTTTATTTTGTAATCTTCTCCAAAAAATTTCATGATCCTTAATTCTTAATTCCGATAGGATAGGAGAACTACTTTCCTTTTTAAGATGCATGTTTTGTACGTTTTCAGAAATTCAGCAGTCTTAGCTTTCTACTTTGGAGGCCATACTTACTTACTCACTTGACATTTACTTTTCAGTGCATGAAAGATTTTAGAAAGATTTTACTGTCCACTCGGTGTACTGGGCGATGCCTTGCTGTCAAGTTCTGCTTTCCAGCAAATCAATGTAATGAAAAATATATTAAGAATTGGAAGAATACAGTACACAGGAACCTGTAGTCTACAAATGTAGTCCACTTTTTCAAAGCAGAGGGCAGAATGAGAGAATGACAACATTGTGGAAAGAAAAAGTTTGAGGAATTATCTGAAGAAGGAGGATGCAGATGATTAAACAGAAAAGTGAACAATATCACTTGAAAAGCAATAAAAGCAGCTTTTCAATCATGTACCCTTTTTAATACTTTTTACCCTTTTAAAAAAGTTTGCATTCAGTTGAAAGAAGGTTCCTAACAACTTGAAAAGATCCTACAGATGATATAGTCACTTTAAATTATATGGGTTGTGAGACTCTGAAGTGGTTACTGAAGAACAAATTTTGCACACAGGCCAGGGCCTGGGAGAGGCTTAAATGAGTCTCTTTACCCTCATACTGACTGTGCGTCACTGTAAAAAGAATGAATGTTGCAATGGGAATGCAAGAAGATAAGGGTAGTAGGATTCTAAGGAAGTATGCACATACATCTGAAATGCAGTAGTTAAAGAAAGCACTAAAAAATGACAGGGATTGATTTTCAACACTGAACATAACTTATGATTATTTACCCCTACTTTAGATCCTGGTGTTTGTGGATCCCAATCTGAAGCAATCTGCTTTTCCCTAACCTCATACAGAAAAGCTGTTTTATTAATTTAGGACTGTGAATTACATGGAGAAGCTAGGCTAAACAACATGCACTACTGATGTGGTTTCTTAGCCAGGTCCTGGCATGAGAACATTGCACCATGTGAAGACATTTTGTTCCTGTAGGAACCAAAACTTTGGACAGGAGCTGGGGAATGGATATACTCCCAGATCTAGTCTGAACATAGTGTTGTGAGACAGAGTCAAGTATATCAGTCCCTGGAAGATGAAAAAGCCTTTCACAGTCTTGTAGCTATGTTGACTGGAGTAAGATTTCTAAGAAATTTCTGTATCACTTCTTCTTGCCAATAAAATGAAGGTACTTCTCTTTCCTTTGCTTTCACCCTCTTATGCCTATTTATAATTTAAGATAAGAAACAATACATAACAGCAAACTATCACTAAGATTGGTTAAAGATATTTTAAATGACCTACAAATACAAGTGTTTGTTTCTAAATGACACAACTTCTAGATGATAAGCTTAGCTTTCCAACAGCTGATTTAGAAAGCAGATGCACCACCATATAACTGACATATAACAATCAAGATGCTTGTACTTCATTTCAAGTGTGTTCTATTGCAAGACACTGAAAACATGAGGTTTTTTTGTTTTTGTCAGATTGTCAGAGAAGTAATTTTCTTCTTTTTTCCTCGTGTCTCTTCTGTAGATACTGCACACCAGTTTAGCAGATGTGTTTTCTCATGATTTCTTAGTGATTTCTATTCTTTAACTACTTGATACGGTGTTCCAAGTAATGACTGTATTGAAGGAAGGTGCCCAAAACCTTAAAGGAAAGTTGAGATCTGCGATAATAAAAGTTAATTTAGAAAAATATTTTAATTTTAAATTCCAAAGTTCATGCCAGTTCAAAATCCAGTCTCGACTTGGATTCTAAAACATTTAATTCCTCTGTAAAATACTAGTGAAAATGCAATATCTTTTAAGATTCAGATATTGACAATAATTAACTGAAAAATGGGGCCTTGTTTAAGATTATTTCCAAAAAAGGTGATCAATTGATTGGCTTCAGGGGCTACAAAATCTATTGACATCCCGTACAGGATTGTCTTATTTGCCTCAATTTTTTTTTTAAAAGATACCATTACAAGTGTGAAAGCATAACTATGTAGCAGTTAAATCACATACTACTCAAATTATTAATCTTCAAAGGTTTCTAAAATAATCTTCTTTGAACAAGATGGCAAAAAATACCACTTCATGCAGGTAACAGGTATCTGCATTTACTTCATTTATAGTTGCATGTATTCACCATGAAGAAACAATGTAGTTTTACACTACTTAACAGATATTGCTTGCTTAGAGGTGCTTTTAGAAATAGTAAATTATTGGTAGAAAGAATACACTAAATGCGCCAGTACACAAACAATTGGTTTGTAGCAACAATTTCTTTGTTCTTAAGGACATTCTGAGTTAGTGGGAAAGTACTCTATATGTAAATAATGTATTATTGCATGGACCACGTTGCTGCGCAGTAAGTTCTAAGATCAGATTTTTCACATACAGATTTTTCATATACAAGAAGTCCTAGCCTTAACATCGATAATGACAAGAATAATATTCCATCAATTCTCATCCATGATTTGAAATAAGCCATGTTATTAGTAACCAAAAAAAACCTATATGTCCTGTTGTCATATGTATTTGATATCATATGTAAAAGAAGGACATCATTACAGACAAGTTCCTAAGTAATGTATATTTTAATCTGTGTATTCTTCAGCAAAGATATCAGATACTGAACCAAGGCAGTTGTAGAAAGGAAAGATGTTTTTGCCTGGCTAAGGAGAAAAATATCAACTACTGAACTTTCATGCATCCTTTACAAAAAGGAAATAAATATGAACAGCAGTATGCATAGCTGTGTGTATCAGCTCTCACAAAGTATTGCATCTATAAATCTCAAACCCTATGTGATTGGTGTCTTGATATTGACACAATTAAATAATAATATTGATTATGATTTATTACAACTCGAAGGATACAAATCAGTATTTTCCCTTATCTAGTTATTTCATGCAGACAAATAGAAGCACAGAACATTGCAAGTGCAGTTTGTGTTATTCATCTAAGTCCATGTCTGAAGCAGAACTCTACACCAGAGAAAGACAGGAAGAATTCTCCTGAAATACTAGATGAATTTTTAAAACTTGCTTTCTCTAATACACAGCTCTATGTAGGAATAATGAATATCAGTAGAAGTAGAAAAATATTTTTCTTGAAGAGTACATTACATTACATCCTGTTCTGCTTTTTCTTGAAGGTGTTTGTCATGTTGCTTGCATAATACACTACTGGAGGACTTTAAAACACTGTGATGATTATCAAAGCCTGTACAATTTCGAATAAAATCTTTACCTTTTTTTTGTCATGCTTTTTTCCCTAGGTCATTATACTCAGCTTTATAGGCTGTGGCAATTCAGCTATAGGCCGTTGGGGAAACAAAGTTATAATGTTATAGCCAATTTCCGGACACCAGCTGCTACATCTGGTTTTTGGCCAGGATTCTAAGGCATGAATGTCATCCACTCAGTGTTTTATGCACAGTCAGTGAATATTTCTTATCTCTTGATTACAGTAGTGACTGGCTCTTTTAAGAGATTTAGGCCGAAATATAAACTCTGCAAAATATTCTACCTCAGACTAGTTATTAGAGTGAGTTAGTGATAGAAATTGATGAAATCTGACAACCTTCACAAACTCTTCCCTCTAATATTTGAATGCCTATATCAAAAACCTCACTGTGATTACAAACTGAAATTGTATGCTGTCCTGTAAATGACAGGAGAAAAATAATGGTAATAATCAATTATAGTCTTCTTTTTTATTCAGAGCATATTGGGACAAAGTCCTGCTATTGTACAGTATTTCTGCCTTCCATAGAGAACGCCGTCTACTGCAGTTGATTTATGGCTCCCCAGTAACAACTGGAAAATGGAAAATAAAGCAAGTAAGTAAGTAAAATGCAATATAATTAAATAATAAAGCCAATTATACTAAATTATTTAATATGATTCAATTATTATTAGTTATTAAAATTATTGATTTCAATACTCCTTCAATAACATTAAAATAACATAACTTGTTTTTTCTAACTTTTAATAGCAAATTCATGTCCAGTGATTAAAAGTGAGTAGGCTAGGATCTACTAATGCTCAGTACTGAAATTGTGAATGAAGGCCAAAGTTAAAGCTACTCAAACAACTAGATTATTGTCATGTTACAGGAAAGTTCAGTGCTGATGTTTTTTCTCTTTTTCCATGTGGTGCGGAACTAATGTTGCTTCAGTCTGTTCCATGTAAAAGCATTGCCATTAGCTGAAGAAATTTCTTTCTGCAGGCAGAAAAGTAATGCTAATCTCCACAAATAAGCAAACAGAACATGAGCTAGAAATGTAGTAAATGAGGATTGCAGCTAATAAATACTAGTCACTGAGCTAAAGCCCTAACAGTCCTGAGGAACAATTTGTACATGAACGTTCAACAGAATTTGTCTTTTCATGATAGAAGATCACAGCTTCTATCTTCTGCTTAACCATTTCCAGCTTATACATAGCCTTCCAAAACAAACACCTTGCACACATGAACTCAGAAAAAAACTTGAACATATTTGTTCATTGCTTCTTCATTCCTTAGAGGAATTTTTAAATGAAACAGGAAATGGAAACAGTTTCACTCTGCAAAAGGAACCGTATTGGCCAAAATCAGAGGAAATACTGCTGAGTTAGGGTGTGAGATAGTGATGGTAGATTAGAAAAATATGTTTGAATAGCTTAATTTGGGGATAGTAAAGATTAGAGGTAACTATAGATTTCCTGCACTGACGAAAGTATTGGAAAATTGTTTCTGAATATGCTTTCCATTATGTTTTATGTTTTCCTTAAATTATGAAGCTTCCTTCAGTTTTGGTCCAGACTATTATTTTGTCCAACTAGCACCCTATCAAGAATTCTAGCTCAATGAATGCAACCGATTGCTGCAGTTTATACAGACAGCAAAGACATTCTGTTGGAATTAATAGGAGTTTTCACCAAAGAGATATTTTAGTAAAATTACTGTGCTATTTTGGGTGTCTGTGTTTACAAAGAGTTGAATAAATTACTTTTTAGCATTCAAAAGAATATATTATCAGGACGGAAGATTTATTATTGTTTGCATAAACTAATTTGACAGCTGTTGATTTGACCACTCAAAGCAATCTCTGAGCATTTATAGCCTAGTACCATCTAAAATGAGACTTCTTCACAAGGTACATTGCTAACTAAAGAAATTTTGATTTCTTAGATGCCTGAAATCTGTTTGAAATGAGTAGGGAGACAATAACTATTGCTAAGTAATTCTCAGCATTCACTAAAATGAATGTCTTCATTCCAGTATTGTGCAAACCCATATTGTTTTACACAGTATAGTGCATTAAAATGTATTTAGTCTGCATTATTCAAACCCAAATCTCACACATCAAGGTACAGATTACAGTGAGTAATCATCCCATTACACAGAAGCCATTTTGTCAAAAAAATTGCAATAAGTAATAATAATGATCAAAAGAGAAGCTTTCTGTATTTATGTTTTTAATCATCTGTTTGGCAACCAGCTAAAATTGTGCTTAAATCCTCAGTTTCAAAAATTCAGACTTCTAAATTCAAGATGTGTTGGAAAGGTAACAATACTTGTTTTAAATGTGGAAATTGTTAAGTGATGCCATTGCATAAGCACCAATTTGACAGAGAAAATGAGACAAATTTTGAGGAGTATAAATTTACATAATTTAGGACAATCCCAATAAGTGTTGGAATTATTAAGAATTTACTTAGATGGAGTACCTATTTCACAATCATCCACCATGATTTTTCCTCCTATGTCAAACAAGCATCTAACACTGACTATTGTGGAGATTAGATGATACGATTCATTGATTCTGCCTAATATACATTTGTTGCTCTGAAAGTAATGCCTCCTATTTATTTCCATGAAAACTACAACAGATACAAAGAGCACAATAACACTATTTGATAGAGCAAATTCTCAGCTGCAAAACACTCTTTTTCAACATAGTCATCACCATTAGCTGATTCATGCAAATGAGTTGATCAAGATGCTCTTCATTTCATGGTGTGACACTTGTGCACGACTGTCTGGAACATCGCTTGTCTTTCACATTGCTGTTGCCACTACTGAAATGCACCACTCACTGCCTCACTGTGCTCACATTCACTGTTTGGTCTCCATAAATGTTCAGCAAGCATCAAAGAATGTCAGTGGGTGCAAATTTTTCTGCGTGGAGAAATTCAATTCCACACCTTTGCTTCATGTGCACTTCCATGTCAGATACAATTTTGACAGACTGCCCCTCTGCTGCCATCTGTCACATGGTAACAAAATGTAATGGAATATTGGTAGGAAAGTTCAACCTCTACTGCCGTACTGCTAACATCTACCTCTGATGTCATGGGCCAAAATAATAAAAATATGAGGCATTACTTTTGGAGCATGCCTCATAGTTATTACTAATAGATAATATATCCAAAAGCACTGAGGTAAGGATATAATGTTTAGAAATGAAACAAACATCTATAAACATGACACGTAAACTGATCACATTTAGTGATTTACTAGCTTTATGAAAACCTAGTGCCAGTATTTAACTCTTTATTTTTACATAAAATCTTGTTCACAAAATTCTCATCTCTTACCACATAGAAACAGATGTAGCTTTCTTCTGAGATTTCTCAAAAGAATAGGAAATCACAAATAGTTTAAACAGTGTGCTTCATTTTATTTGTACCACATGCTGAAAGCCACGACAAGACACCATTGCTACTGAAAGAGTACGTAATTGTTGTGGTTTTGACCTGACAGGTAGCAAATTTGCTCAATCCCCAACTCCCTCAGTGGAATGAGGGAGAGAAATAGGAGAAAATAAAGTAGAATTTGTGGTTTGAGATAAAAACTATTTACTACCAGAAAAGAAAGAAAAAGAAATAACAGTAATGATATATATATATGTATGTACACAAAAGCAAGTTATACACAAAGCAATTGTTCACCACCTACCAATTGATGCCCCACCATTCTCTGAGCAGTTGCCTCTCCCTGGCTAACTACCCTCCATTTTATAGTTCACTCGATGTCTTATGGTATGGAACATCTCTTTAGTCAGTTTAGGTCAGCTGTTACGGTCCTGTTCCCTTCCTGCCCCTTGTGCCTCCCCAGCCCTTTGCTGGCAGGCAGTACAAGAACCTGAGAAACTAAAACATCCTTGGCTCTGTACAGCACTGTCCAACAAGTAAAAACATCAGTATGTTATCAGTATTGTTTTCTACTAAAATAAAACATAGCATCATACCAGACATGAGAAAAAAACAGCTTCTGTCCCAGCTGAAACTAAGACAGTAATTCAATATGAAAATGTCTTCGTGTATTTTATGTCAAAAATCTCTTGAGTATTAAATAGAAATCAGTCTGAGACCGTTTCAGATCAAGTTATTATAACATAATTAACATTATATCAGCAGTATCTCTATTGTTTCATGCTTAAAATTTGTTACATTTAAAATTATTCTGTTGCAAGACTATTCTTGAAGGTTGTTTTATCAGATAAGAAAACTTGTTGCATAGAGATTGCATCTCTGTTTCAGTCTTAAGAGAATTGAAACACAGCATTGTGAATTTATAGAAATCCCTGCTGTAGCCTGGCTACTTATTTATCCAACAATTGCTTTTTTGTTTGGTAGGTTTTAGTAAGTTGTTTCTTTTTGCTTATATAACCGAAAACAATTTTAATTGACAGATCCACACTTCTACAGCTCTGCAAGGTAGACTGCATAATTTTTGCTTTCCTACTGCAAAAAAAAAAAAAAAAAAAAAAAAAAAAAAAAAAATCTAAAAAAAATTTTATTCNAAAAAAAAAAAATCTGAAAAAAATTATTCTGCACAAGTGTGCTTTGCCCCGAAGGAATACATTTAATGACTCTGTTTATCACATTTCCTAATATGCATGAAAAACAATGTGATTTCTCTTGCAAGGTTCTTTTCCACTTTTTTTCTGCTACAAATAGGGGGAAAATGTTCTTTGCTGAGAAACAGAAACACTACTGAAGCTGAAAATACAAAACTGAACTAAAGAAAGAGAGGTGGTACACAGTCGCAGAGTATATTCAGCATTTGCTTGACTACATTGTGGCACTGGAGAAGGAAAAAAAAATCTATTTCTTTAAGCATTTGAACAGAAATGAAATAAATACCAGGAATCACTTTATAAAGACAGACTTCATATAAATTCCACCAGCACAAAATAATGTCACCACAGCAAGCTAGGTCTTCAGTTCATATATATTGCCATAAATTGTTGCTAGCAACAAAAGATTGCTCTTGATGCAAGAAGGCTGTTGGCTTTCTGGGCTGCAAGTGCACACTGCTGGCTCATGTCCAGCTTTTTGTCCACCAGGATCCCCAGGTCCTTCTCTGCAGAGCTGCTATCAAGTAGTCCTTCTCCCAGTCTGTATACATCTCTGGGATTGCCTCAAGCCAGGTGCAGCACTTTGTAATTGGCCTTGTTGAACCTCATTGAGTTCATGTGGGTCCACTTTTCAAACATGCCCAGGTCCCTTTGGATGGCACCCCTTCCTTCTATTGTATCAACTGCACCACTCAGCTTGGTGTCATCTGCAAACTTTCTGAGGGTGCACTCAATCCCATTATCTATGTCATTGATAAAGATGTTAAAGAGCACCGGTCCCAAGACAGACCCCTGTGCAACACCATTCATCACCAGTCTCCACCTGGACATAGAGCTATTGACCACAACCCTCTGGCTGTGACCTTGCTTTTAATGAGGAGAATTAGACTGTGTGAAAANAAAAAAAAAAAAAAGGAAGCACATTTGGAGAAGAGGTTCTCCTTTATGCATTGTCATATGCCATCTTTCCATCTTCTACAGTTTTATATTTTGACCTGTCACATTTCCTTGTTTGTACAATGTTCGTACGATTTGTACAATGAATACTTATTCTTATCTCTTTTTCTTATACTATAATAAAAATAGTAAAAGTACGCAATCTCTCAGCAGAAAAACATGACCTCTCAATTTAACATAAAATGGTTCTCCTAGTTCCGACATTCACTAAGCAATTAAAAACAAAGAAAATTAATATTTGCTGAATCAGGTATAAACTGATCTACATGGTAAAAGGCATTACTTAAACTTGCAGTGAGAAATGGTTTGTGGTTGAGACATCTGAGCTAATTCCAATTTCAGTTAATGTGCACACGTGACTTAGCTCTGTGCTTCCTAGACAGGACTGTTTCAAATCTTGCAAGCAGTATAACCTCATTAATACAACTGAAGTGCTTAATAATACTAAATTGTTAACACTTCTGCAGATTGTTTCATTGTCTTCAGTGTGTTCCTCATGCAAAACAAATATTCCTTAAAAGTGAAACATATTTGCCTTAAAGGTGTAAAGATGATGAACACTGAGTGATAAAGACGAGAAACTTCTATACTTTGTATTTTGATGGAAATTCTCTGAAGCTAGTTTAAAAAAATCCAGATTTATCAGAAAATAGTGTCCATTAAAGAGTAAGGAAAAATAATATAGCATATTTATCATTTTCTGAATCATTCACAAGCGCTTTCAGTTCAACTTTATACAATATGTAAAAGGATGGTAAAAAGTTATAAGGTTTAAGATAGGATGGTGGTACAACAATGGATGGTGAAAAGAAAGAATAAAAAAAAGGAAGAAAAAGCACACAAAGTGTCTCTGTAAACATGTAAAAAATGTGTTTTGCATCCCATATATATTAACTGTCATAGTGCAAGTGAAATTGTCATGAGTCCATGAAAACTTCACTGCAAGTCTCAGTTTTGCCTGTGAAGAACTAAGTTGATGTAAGTTGATGGTTATGCTGTGTAGAACTCTACAAACATAAATTAGAAATTAATATGTTTTGACAATTCTTTTAAATAACAAAATTGTAACAGTCATCTATAACCGAAGGAAAAGGTTTTGTGGGTGACATAGGGTAACAGTGGAGCCACAAGTGAATTGTGAGTGCAGACAAGTGGAAGACAGAAAGGCACAGTGTACAGTGACATTGGTGACTAGGGAATTGAGGTAAATGGAAATTGAGCTTAGGTCAGAACCTTAGAAGAGAGAAAAAATATATTTTGCTATTATCTTCAAAATTGCAATGAATCCCTAGAAACTTTGGAGTAGCGAGTAACAAATTAAATTTTAATTATTATTTAAATTTAATACTTGTTTGTTTAACTGCCAGGGTCATTGCAGCTCTGAAATAGCATTTCCTCTAAAAGAAGCAAGCTGAACAAAATCATTTGTGGTGGCATCAGATAATAATAAATAATGAGAAATAATTACACTCATGTTCCCATGCTAACATCCCCCCAGAGTGAATAGAAATGTGAAATATTATCATGTCACTTTCTCAATTGAGTAAAATTTTCTATTACTTTCATTTAATAGAAAGCTTGAGAATTGATGACAAAAAGGCAACCCTGAATGAGAAAACTCCTGCATGTCAAGTGATATAGTAGAAAAGGAAGTGTTTTCTAGTTGTAGAGAGGAATTATTTGCTGCTTTATGAGAAAATAGGTTAAAGGTATTCAGCATAATGCAGAACTACAAAAGCGGAAACTGGACATTCTTTAATAAACCACTACCTTCAAGTACACCATTAAGGAAGAAAAAGGGGAGGAAAAAAGGACTAAATTACTGTTGCTTGGATCTTTGGCTTCAAAGTTACCTATTCTGTACTATTAAAACACCTAGAGAGTATTTTTTTAGTAGTCATTGAATTAAAGACAAGAGCTGGGACTGGAAACAGAAAGCTATTCCACCTTTGTTAAGTGCTCTGCCATCTACAATGCAAAATTGTGTATTTTCTTGCCTTTTTGATTTCACAGTAACATGCTGAGAGTAGTTACCAGAGTCGCAGATGAGTCTTCTCTGATGAAATGTGGGTCTGAACTCTTCAAGTTAAGAAAATAATAAACCCAGACACACTATTAGACAAATGGCTTACTATTTTTACTAGAGGTTGATAGTTCCACCTCTCGTCTCTATTTTATTATCAAAAAGTAATTTCCATCCTTCCCTTTAAAGCATATCTACAAGCACCAGCCTGCAGGAAAGGATCCCAGGAGCACCTCCGTCCTGGCAGTTTTAGTTCAGATATGTACGAGAAAGAAGAGGACAGGAGTTCAGAGGTATTGCCCTTATTAATGTCATTTCACTAACTTCATGCATCCACCTGTTCAGTTCTTTGTAGATTAGTCTTCTGAGACTGCACTAGAGAGCAGGGAGCCAATGTACTAGAGATTGTATCATTTATGTCCAAAAAAATTCCACAGATATTACCATTTTGGATTTTCAATTTTTCTTGAAATCTGAAAGTTCTGCTTCAAAATGTTCAGATAATTGCTTTAGGTCTGAAACAAGTAGATGGATTGCTACTATTTTAAACACAAAAATCAACCAGAAAGCATAAATGTATTTTCTTAAAAGCAGATTTTCTGATTTTGTGATTTGTCAAGTTTATCTTAATTTACTGTGTTTCTCCATGTTCAACATATTTACTAAACTTTGAAGGATTTTTGAACTCAACAGATCTCAGCACAAGTTCAATTTTATTTTATTTTATTTTCTCTTTTTTATGAGGAGGTCCTAGCTTGTGCTTGAGAAAAGGAGACAGGACAAGTGAGAAGACCAGCTCTTTTTTCTAATACGGTTTAAACTCATGCTTCCCCCATTCTCTTCTTCTTTCACTCCTATGAAGTGTCCAACAGAACTAGGATATAGGCCACATTCAGGGAATGGGATATAGAGGAAAGAAGTGGCACATTTTATCTTCTCTTCTGTAATAATGTAAATAATTTTAAAGAATTTGAAATTCACTGTCATCAAGACAAAAACAGAAATGTACTAGCAAATGTACTATAATGATTAGCACATATTCCTAGAAGTTCTGGGTTCTAACCTAATCATATCTCTAAGAAAATACAGAAAAAGATCATGAACCAAGGGTCAAAAGCAGTCCATCACTTTCTCATGTTATGGGATGGGTACACAGGCAAATACAGAACCAGTAGGCAGTATGTCTCAGCTGTGCTTTGTAACCACAAGCCCATATTTCTTGTCTGCAGGCACTGGCCATCATTTATTTATGCTCATTAAACATGAATAAAATAATGAGCCCTGTCACCCTGATGGTCATCATTAGTCACAGTACATGTCCCAGAGAACCTTGCTGATTAAAAATGCTGTGTTATGCACCCCTCTGCTCACTCAACCCAGAAGTCACCATTTCACCTTCACACAAATTAAGCAGTGTTCTCATAACCATGCTTGGGTAGTTTTCTTCGTGTTAAAATCTTGGAGACCCAAAAGCCACTTTCCTTTGAAGAACATCCTGCAAACTCTGATATATTTCATCTTTCATTATAGAGGAAGCATCACAAAAACTAGCAGATGGTACTGGATCTGTACAGTCCATTAAGGTAACCTCAAAAGACCCCTATAGCTTCCATCACTGGTCCTTCCCTCTCTTCTTGCATGGCTTCCTCTAGACATGACTTTTCAAAACTAAAACAATGAAAAGCGAAAGTGAAGAAAAAAGAAGTTTTGGCAGCAGGGTCCTGTTCACTTCATAGCCTTAACTTCACCTAACTTCATTTGGCAACTGTAGTGAAGGAAGGTGGTGCTCAGGTTGAAATAGCTTCTCCATCCCTAATGCTCTTCATTTTAATACTCTATTATTGATAATTTGCCTACTTGCTCTATTTTAAATTACAACACTAGCTCCTGTGCTACTTATGTACCTAGTTACAGTGCCCTCTAAGAGTCAGAACATGTTTTATTATTTAAAATATTAGCAGTTTTTCAGCAGTTCTGAGGGAGATGTTTTTATCCTAAAACCAACAAATCGCCTGCCTACCACTTGGCATTACTGTTAAAAATAAAGAAACAAAAAGTTTCATTTCTCACTCTGAAATGAAGTAAATTAAGCATTCAGAAGTTAACAGCAATTAGATTGAGCTTTGTTTAGATGAATGTTTCCTGGCTGAAAAGGTGATACTAAAATTCAGACTTTTAAAAAAGGTAGAAAGCCACTTCACTTTCTCTTATGGAAAGTAAACGTCAACAATCCAGAGGACATTCATTTTGTGGGGACTCTACGGTGTTTCAAGGCAGTCCGAAATTTAGGAAAAGTCTTTTATTGAATGTTTTGTTTTTGTCAAAAAAAGTGAAATTTAAGTATGCTTATTTAACCACACTGTTGCAAAGAAGACTGTGGATGTGATTATATACTCAGAAGCAAAAAAGCACAAGGATGGATGCCACCCTCTATCACCCTCTATATTTATTCACAGACCTTGCAGCTGTAGGTCCCTCAAGCATACCTTCGAACATTTGGTCTCTTGGAGTTGAAGGCAAAGCATCGACAGCTATTTTGGTTGTCAGCTTTAAAAAAACCCAACTCTCTACACCCTTTCTGTTTAGCATATGCTTCACAAACAGAGAGAACATACTCCATAAAAAATGTTAGGCTACAGTGATGAGTGTGATGATCTTCATAGAATGTCACATCCTGCAGAAAGCTATGTGTAGTGATGTATTAGATTACTCTTTCCTCTCTGACCATACCATTCTCTATTGGAGTATTTTTACAATTGCATAGATTGCCTGGGAAATTGAATTCTAGTTTACAAGTAGTCTTTTCACATTTTTTTTAAAACTAGCTGCAATGCATTCAAATTTATACTTTATGTGCTGAACTGTACATTTATGGAAGTGTCAAATATTGCATTGTCTATATAACTATTGACATCTGTTATGCAAGATACGCTATTGTACTCCAGACTGTTATACACACAGTGTTTATATAGCAGCACATCCTTTGGACCATGTATTTTACCACTAGTTTTATGTGGTAGAGTATATTCTTTAGGGATTCTGATTTTTCAGGAAGACTCTAGACAGAGTGGGGTGTAAAACACAGCAATACCAATTTACTACAAAATGTTACATCAAAATATTCAAATTTCTATTTAATTTTGTCTTACAGAATGATTGATGCAGATAAATATACTCACCAACCAGGTATGGGAGAGCATGCATAGCTTTTATTCTTTTTTTTATTATTTCTAGTATAAAAAAATAAATCTATTCACGTTGAACCACCAGGAAGTTTATCATCTCAACCTTTCTAAGAATTGATTTCAGGTAAACTAGAGGCTATGTCTAATACAGTCACATTTATTACACCGAGCTTTAGAATGTAGGATTTCATGTTATATAAAACAGACTGTACTTAAATTGCACGCTAATACATATCTTTTGATATGTCCAGAATTTCCCAAAGCGAGAAAAGGATTTGCCCAGCTTAAAATACACAAGTGAGTAGATAAATCTTGGACAAGAATAAACTATCTGTTTAAATATTTCAGATATTCAGTAAGAATACAAATTAAACAAAGCATTGGTTTGATATCCTTTGATGGTTTGAGATAATTATATGTTTTGATAGATCATAAAAGTATCTTCACCGATCTTTTGCTATCAACTCCTTTTCCCAGTTGGTAGTAGCACTCAAGGTTCCCTCAACAGGGGCCCTATGTTCATAGCTGCCTTCTTCTCCCCTTTTGGAAAAACTCTGCTCTTAGACAGACTTTTCTCTTTCTGCTCCTATGCCTCTACTCATCTACCATCTCCCTATTTTCAATTCTACTTGCTTTTCCTCTTATCAGGAAACAAACTGTTCTGCGTTGTTTAAAATGTTAACATTTTATTTTAGAATTGTTTTATAAAGTGCCAGGAGAAAAAAAAAAAAAAAAAAGAATATTGGGAACTTCTCATATGTTCCAGGAATAGTCATTTTAATTCTTTTCCCTCTCATTAATGCAATGATAACATAATAATCAGGTTCTGTTGAGATAAATATAGGAGCTCTAGTCTTGTTCTACCTCAGCACATTGAACTGAACTTTCTCTCCTACTTCCCACATTTTCACCAGGTCAAACACACTAATTTCAAAGCCTACTGGTAACTAACTTATTTTAACAAGATATTCCACCCAGGCACAAGAAATCTCTCCTATGATGTGCTCCTATTAAAAATTTATTTTTCAAGTAGCTGGCATTTTCCTTTCTCCCCAGCTTCTAGCCATCTTCTAATTTTTTTCTCTGTGATTAGGCATTCGATTTTCTTATTATAAACTGATACTATCTTAAAGAAATGAAGAAAAACACTTTGTAGGACTTAGTCTTTAATTCTCTGTGAGATATCCAAACTAACTGAAGCAACTATGACAATATTTCTTCCAGTTTCTTCAGAGCTTGCTAAGATGTACTTCATCCAAACCTGGGCTTACATTGCCAATTTATTCATCTCTTTCTCATTTCTGCTTCAAAACACTTTTATTTTCCCGTTAACTATTATATTACATACCACTGAACTGAGAAATAGCCTTAATCAGGACATTTCTCAAGGAATAGAATTAAACCTAATGATACTTATCAGCAAGAACTACTGCTTAATTGGGATAGTAATTCACTTAACTGGGATACCTGAGGGTTATTCACTATAATCAGATAAGGACATCTGATCCTTGTTTTCCTGAGAAAGGTATCAGTAATGGCAGTTCTAGAAAGATATTTCAATGATATTGATGCAGCATTTCAAGTGTGATCGCTCACTTAAGCTGATGTTCACCATGAAGCTGCACTGTTTATAGGTTATGCCGTGATCAGCCTCCTTTGAAGCACAGTGGGCAGAAGGAGTGATATCCTGAACTTTCCTTAAGCTTTAAGGCAGGATAAAAACTAAAACTATGAATGAACTGGGAACTCATTCATCAAGCTAGATGACTGCATGATCTACTTTGACAGCACAATCATACAACCTACATTGAACTAATGGATTAGTCTAATAATGACTAATTATAATAATATGGATTAGTCTAATAATGACTACAGGAAGGCTAATGTCAGCTAATACATGGTTCTTTGGTGACACACGTTTACAACAAGAACTTTAGCGATGCTTCAGTGAGCTGCAGTCATTTTATAACTACAATGTGTACTGTCTTCTCTGAGCTGTTTAGGAAAAAATGCTCTCTGAGATGGCAGTATTTAGAGCATTTAGGAAAATGTTCCAATACTCTAATGTGTTTTAGCTCACTTGGTCAAATATAACAAAAGTTGAACTGCTGACAGAAGCCACAATATTATTTTCAGTTCCTTAATGAGACAATAGTTTTGAGAAGAATAGGACAGCAGAAAGCCACTTCACACTCAAAATAGCATTTTGCTAATTATACTCCATCACAGCATGATGCAGATGAAAGCATTTAGATATAATGGAACCAGTCACGCAAAGTATCAACTGTCAAGATAGAAGTTGCAATTAGGACTAAATAGGACTAAAACAAATGAAAAAAAACCATTTTTTCCCTCCTACATTATCAATTTTACTGCAGGTAGTGTGTACCTGAGCTTTAGAACTTAAAACTAATGGGCAATCCATTCTTGATTTTTCTCATACTGAAACTCACTGTTACTCTTTTAATTCAGAGGAAAATCTTGCTTCTCTTGGAGGTCAAGAGCTCTCCATTGAAACTGCTATTCAGGGTCACTGGGAACAGAAAGAATGAAGAATGACTGATTCCGTTAGAGGAAATCATTCCTGTAGGCATTTGGAAACAAGTAAGCATGACAATGAACATGAAAATGATTCTTTACAACATGCAGAGTTAAAGCCTGTCAGCCTAATTTCAAAGATTTTAGAAAGCATTTATTCTTTCTTCTACTTTTCATTCTGCAATGGATATTTCTGCTTCATTATAGTAGACTGTGCCGAGCCTGAGAACCGTTTGTGGACTGTATCTAAAATTTTAATGAAAAAAGGAAATCTGGATATCTCCATAATATCTATGGACCTATGAAGTCTGATCCAAAAGCAATGCCTCCTATTTTATTATGTTTACCCACAAAGACAGAAGTGGATGTTGGTTGTATGGCTGTAGAGGTTGAACCTTCCCACAAATATTCCACTACATTTTGTTGCCATGCGACAGATGGCAGCAGAGAGGCAGTCTGACAAAACGGCGTCTGAAATGGAAGTGCACGTGAAGCAAAGGTGTGGAATTGAATTCCTCCACGCAGAAAAAATGGAACCCATTGACATTCATTGATGCTTGCTGAACATTTATGAAAACTAAACAGTGGATGGTGAAGATGTGGGGTGCGTTTCTGCAGTGGTGACAGTGACGTGAAAGACAAGCCACATCCCAGACAGCCATGCACAGGTGTCACACCACAAAATAAAGAGTGTCTCAATCAGCTCATCCACAAAAATAGGCTGATTATGACCAGATTGCTGTGTTTGGACCTGAATATCAGCTTCAATGCATTGGAAACAATGGTGGCAACACTGTAATATCACAGTTTGTGTAAAGTAGGTTCCAGAAAAGAACACTTCATGCAAGTTTGTCAGGATCTATTGAAACAATACAAGACTGAAGGTGACAGATTTCTGGATTGTATCATTATTGGAGATGAGACATGGTGTCATCACTATGACCTGGAGTCCAAAAGGAAGTCCATGGAGTGGCAACATGTGAATTCCTCATTGAAGGAAAAGTTCAAGGTGCAGCCCTCAGCAGGTAAAGTGATATGCACTGTCTTTTGCAACAGGAAAAGACTGATCCTTCTGGATTTCCTGGAACCTGAACAAATCCTTGACTCTGACCACTATACCATGACTCTGGCTAAGCTGAAGGCTTGAACTTCTACAGTTAAGCCAGAGAAGAAGACAACCTTCCTTTTGCAACATGGTAACATCATGCCCCGTACCAGTTTGAAGACTGTGGAGCAGATTGCCAGTCTTGGCTGCACCATCCTACCACACCCACTGCATAGTCTAGATTTAGCACCTTCTGACTTCCATCTGTTCAGGCCAATGAAAGATGGACTGTGTGGGTAACATTTTCCTAGCAACAATGCCATCATAGCAGCTGTGAAACAGTGGGTCACCTCCGCTCGTGCATATTTTTACAATTGCATCATGAAGGCTCTTGTTCTGGCAAAAATGCATAGCTAATGGTGGTGACTACATTGAAAAATAATATTTTGTAGCTGAGAAATTGCTCTATCAGATAGTGTTATTGTTTTCTTTGTGTCTGTTGTAGTTTCCATGGAAATAAATAGGAAGTATTACTTTCAGAGCAACCTATGTGTTCACTTACAAGAGTGATCTGAAAGCCATTTTTTAGGCACTTAGGTTATGCTTTCCACAAAGTAATCTCATCCTAACTCACAGTTTCAAATGGCTTCATTGTAGGACCTCACAAATACACAAGAGACATTGATAACTGTACAGATAAATTTGAAGAAACTACTGTACATTGAATCTTACAGATATTCTTTTTGATCCTAGTGCTACTGACATCACCAGATGTAGAATTCTCCACCTGACTCATTCACTCAAATAAGAAAAGTTTTTTAGTTTAACAGTTCAATTTCATTGATACATTTTGGCATGCATTCTAGGGCAGTTGAATAAAGAACAACTTAAAACTATTTTGGCATGCTTTAAAAGATTGAAATTACTATTTATAGGAGGAGAAACACTGAGGTACACAGGCTTACTGTAGTAGCCACCAAATAGGCAGTGCTATATGCAGCTATACTGTACAGCTTCTGCAGAATATTACTAGATATCAATCTTTTACTGATATCTGTAAAAACAAGCAAACAAAAAACGAAGCCTTTTTAGGCATCATGCAATCTGATCCCTGAGCCAGATTTATTAACATGCACAGACTGTTAATGATGACAAAAGATATGAAGCTCTTTTCCAGGAGACTAGGGCTGTTTTGCTTTTTAGAGTTCTTTTGAATTCCATGGTCTTGCTCTTTACAAAGCAGCTAATAAGCATGGAGCAAAAGGCTCCTTGATCTTACTGTCAGATATACGTATCAAGTCAAGAACACGGGCAGTCTTTAAAATCTACAGTAAATGATGATTCTTTGTGGCGTATAAATATGCACAAACCTGAAAATAACGTCCCACCTTTGAACTCTTCCGGAGCCATCTCTACCATACACAAATGATAGGGCAGAAGTTGGATACTCCCTTCTTTCTATTACAAACAGACATCGTTACCAAGTAGCAACATGCTATTTATGGTAACTCTAGATAGGACGTTTCAGGTTGGCCCTCTGCTCTCAGAAAGACATGAACGTTAAATATACTGTTCATTAAGCTGCCGAATCCTAATGCCCAAGAACACTTTTGACTTGAAGATATATCCCAACACTTGAAGATATATCCCAAGTGCTTATTAAATAATACTGAAGATTTTCTTTTAATTTCAGAGTAACCACAAAGAGCAAAATCCTTCCCAACAGAAGATGATATAGAATATTTTTATTTGCTTTCATTCCAACAAAAGTTTCACTGTAAGATGATAATGTCCAGCAAAATAAGGCATTTATGAGGCATTTATGTGAGGAAAGGATGCTCTGTGTCATTGCTGTAGAAGCAAAATGTTTTAACTGCAAGAAAATTAAATGCATAACTGGAAAAGTCAAGACAGATCTAGTGTGAAGAGCAGACACGGGCCATGATGGTATACACCAGAGAGAACTTGGATCATATGACCACAGAGCTATCCCTACATAAAAATAGCCATTCTCTTAGGTAGAGTTTAAGATTCAGTTCCATTAACAACTGAAAGCAACAGAAAAGTAGTTGACTAATAGAAGAACTCTTCATTTTCCAGCCTTTGTGCTAGCATTATCTGTAGTATAATTTTGTGGTGAAAGAGATCAGAGAATTGATTTATTCAAAATATATCCTGGTCCAGGTCTCGTCAAGGCTGTCCAGATGGAATAAACAGTAGAAAACTATCCGTTTTGATAACAGTTTACAGTCAGTCAAGTTTTTCCAGATGACATCAGAAATACCACAGTTATTGACCACGTCCAGTAACTGGTTACCACACTGCTGTGTTGAACAGGTTTCATCAATCCATTTGGAGCTCTTTCACTATTAGTACTGCAGCTCATTGCACAATGCAGATGTGTTCAAGAAGATTCAAAAAATGTGACAAAAATGTTCTTCCTTTTCATTTTTTAAAGCTAGTGTTTTATACTATGATTACAATAACTACTGTCTGTAATTAGTATATTAAGAATAATTATTAGTATTAAAAATTTCTATGAGCATGGATCTCAAAGACTTCTGTCAAGTTCAGGATTCCATTGTGCTAGTTTTCTTTTCTATGCAAAATAATTTACCAGTTTCTAAATGAACAGATTCTCTGTGGAACTGAAACAAACCAGTGTAGCAGATGGTTGGATTACTAAAATCACATGTAAAAATATTTTTTTATTTTCTGCAGATACTTGGTATTGCAGATGCAGCTGCGGCACATTAGTTATAACTATGCTTTTGGGTGGTTACAACAACAAAGTCAATACAGTTAAACATGTGTTGATTCCATTTCATAGCTATTTCCAAGGTTTTAGAACTTTTTTCACACAAGAATATTTCCTGCTGGAAAGAAATACTTAAATAGATATTTATGGATTGAAAACAAAACTTTATTAGCACTGGAAGAAAAATATGTATTTTTTTTTTAATTGAATCTAATCTCAATCCTCCTGAATGTTTGCACAAAATTTCCATATGCTATAACACATATTTGCCAAAATTCATATTTGGATTTTTAGCCTTGTGAGTAAAACTGAGGATGTGAAAGACCTAATGTTATGTAGTACTAAAATGTACAAAAGCACTGAAGGCTTTTTAGTGGTTCCTACCTTAAAACAAAGACGAGAAGAAAAAAAACAGAATGCACGTGGTCAACAGTGTAGTGCTGGATGAAGGATGAAGAGACAAATATTATTTCTTGATCCAAGCACTGATTCATTTATTCCCAAAAGTATGAGATTATGAAGATGAACAGAATTCTCTTTGTTGTCATTTTTGCCACCTGCCGTATCTGACATTCACAATTCAGCAACATTTTACATTTTAGAAAGTATATCAAGACCTCAATACTCTTTTCTTCGATAATATGAGTACAAATAGCTTTTTGGCTTTTATTTATGTGAAACTGAAGACAAAATCTTTTCCTATTATGAGCTTAGACAGCATATAGTAACTTAAATAAGAGGTATTTCTAAAGTATAATTTAAAATTCATTTCCAGCTATAAAGATTCTACTTTATACTGACTTTGCAAATTAGTGACCTTGAACTTATACATAAATAATATCAGTAACCAAGACTAAATTCTCCAGCCCATTATATCTTTGCACATTTAAGGGACTGAGAGGCATACACAATCTTAAAGTGACCTTTATGCAAAACTGCATTAGCTATATTGACTAGTTAAACAATGAAGACATCAGATTCAATTCCAAACCATAAATATCTTCCATTTTCTGTACCGAACTGCATTTATCATTACAGCTGAAGAAATATTTTGCTTTGAAATGATAATGTTAAAATATGCTACTTTGGGAAATTCAAAATGAATTACAAGTTTATGCCAAATCTGCAAATACTTTCAGTTGGAAAAAAAAAAAATTCTTTTACCCAAACAAATATTTCAATGGAAATAAGAATAAAGTTAATTAAAAGAAAAATATTCAGAAAAAGCCAAAATCCAAAATCAAATGGTTTCTGTTGAATGTCATTTTAATCTAGCCCTTAACACTATACTACTTGAATGGCAAATTTTGTTTTTTCTTTCTTTCTTTTTTTTTTTTAATCTTTTCTTGCAGCTGATGTAATAAGTTACACATTCATCTTGTTTGGTTATATTTTTTTACATGACATATCTACATCTAGGAGAGAGGGTGGTATTTTGTTAAAAAGCTGATGTCCAAAAGTCCCCATTTTTTCTCTTTGTCTTTACCAGAGATATCACTTGCTTTTTAGCATTGAACTTAAAATAAAAAGAATGGCAAAAATTGTGATTGTCATACAGATATTTTGTCCATCATAAAATGTGTAGCTGTTTGTTTTTCATATCTGCTTCTACTTAGTTTTGTCCTCAGATGCTTAGTGAAAGTCATAACTTTCATACAGGGATGGCTCAGCGGTTCATGAATCAATTTACAGCCCTCATTTCTAAAGTAAACAAGCCCTCAATTTCAGTTTTCCTTAATACAATCAGAATGTAATTTGCAGCTGTTTAGGAGCTGTCACACAAGCATCTGAGCTGTGCAAACAGTATATGCAAAAAGATAACCGAGAGGGTTTTGGGAGGCTGGAAAGCAATGCTAGGAGGGGCAAGTATTCCAAGTTAAGCCATTCCCTCTGTAAATCAGAACCCTCAGACAGCAATTCAGAGCACACTGAGAAGACAAGCCTCACTAAAATCATTAGTGATGTTCTGAACACAAGTACAGATGCAATTACTAATTTATCAGGCATTAATTACTTAGTAATATCTTAATTATCATTTTCAAAAGGTGTTTTTCACTGAGTCCTACAGAGGCTTGTAAAGTTCATACACCATTTTCTCTGATACAACAGTATCTTCTGAATGATGTATACTCTTTTGCTTTAATCCAAAACTGTTCTGAAGAGTATGTCTTCACTCACATCAAAAGTACTATAAAACGCATTGTTAATTCATGAAAATGCTTTTCTTTTCTGTAAGTACTCTATTGTAAACTGGTGTTCATTGATTTGCTTGTGAATTGTGTCTTAAGGTGCAGTGATCTGATGCTCAACTGGTCAATTTATAGTGGCAGAAACACTCCCTAGGGAAACTGAGTTAACAGTAAAAGAGAAAATCCATAATTTTTTCTTAGAATTCATAGCTACAGTAAATAACATATTATTATTAAGATAGAAATATAATAATTCATCTAAGCTTTTCACATAAAAATCAATTTCCAAACCTAAAGCCACTGTAGTAAGTGATCTTTGAGATAAGAGGCTTGCTGGGGTCTGGCAGAGCCCACTGTCTCAATGCAGGAGGACATTCTCCTGTCTTAACCTTGTGAGATTCATTGACAGAACTTTAAATTAGGTTCAGTGGAGGAACAGGATAACATTAGCAACACTGAGAATAAAACAAGGGATGGTTCTGCACTGTATCTCAACACATGCTGTATGAGGAATAAAAAAGACAAGCTGGAAGCTTTATTCCTTTCCCAGAGTTATGATATTACCTATATTACTGAGCCTTTGTGATGAGCCCCATGATTGAAGTGCTGCGATGGAAGACTATTGACTGTTCAGGAAGGACTGGTAGGGCAGGCAAGTTAGAGGTGTTGTGCTATATATGAGAGATTAGACTGTTCAGCCCTTGCAGTTAGAGATGGTGCCGTAGAAAGCCTTGAGGTAAGGATCAAGGGCATAGGTAGCAAAGCAGATGTCATCATGGGCATGACAATTGACCGCATGCCCGGGACCAAAGCATGGATGAGCTATTCTACAGGCAATTGGAAGAAATCTCTGAATCAGTTGCTCTTGTCCTGGTGAAATTTTAACTTCCCAGACATAAACTTGGAATATGATACTGACACAACGAGGAAGTCTGGGAAATTCCTAAAGCATGTTGAAGATAACCTACTTCACAAGTAGTGAGTGAGCGAAGTAGGAAAGGTGCCCTCCTAGATCTATTGCCTGAGAATAGAGAAGGCTTTGTAGAAGAGGTGATGGTAGGTGTCTCTCTTGGCCACAGTGATAATGAAATAGTTGAGTTCAAACTTTTTGTTGTAAAGAAAAAGAAGTCAGCAGAGATGCCATCCTAGATTTTAAAAGAACAAACTTTAAGCTACTCAGGGCGCTAGTTATCAGTGTCCCCTGGGATTCTGCTCTACAAGGTTTAGGGGTCCAAGAGACGTGGTCACTTTTCAAGAATCTAGTTTTAAAAGCCCAGAAGCATTCAAACACATTATATTGCAAATCAAGCAAGTGGGGCAGAAGACTAGCTTGGCTGAACAGAGAACTCCTCCTGGAACAAAGGTAGAAAAAGAAAGTATATGGTCTCTGAAAGCAAGGTCAGACTTTGCAGGGAAATTACAGCTGCAGTTTTCATCTTCAGGGAGGAAACAAGAAAAGCTGAAGCTCAAGCTGAGTTTACATTGACCAGTGTTGTGTCAGACAACAGAAAAGTCTTTTTAAAGCATATCAACAGCAAAGGGGGATGAGGAAAAAGTGGAGGCATTTAACATCTTTTTTGATTGTTTGTTTGCCTCAGTTTGTGATAGTAATGATAGATTTTGGACTGTCCAGTCCTCAGAGCTGGAGGACCATGACCAGGGGAGAAATGACCACCAAAATGGTAAGAGACTGGCTGCATCATCTCAACATTCACAAAACCATGGTACCTTATGGTATTCACCCAGAGGTCTGAAGAAGTTGCTAACATTTTAGCTGAATCCCTCTCAGCATTTTACCAAAGGTTAAGGGAGTCTGGAGAGGTCTCTGCTGACTGAAAGCTAGACAATGTTATGCCAGTCTACAAGAAAAGCAAGAGATAAGATTTGATAGAGACCTGTTAGTCTAATTTCAGTACCTGGAGAAGTTATGGAGAAGATTATCTTGGGGAATACTGAAACGCAATTAAAGAACAAAGCTATTATCGGGCATGGTCAACATGAAGTGAAAGTCCTTCCACGGTAATCTGATCTTCTTACATGATAAGGTCACCTGCTTGATGGATGAGGGGAAGGTGGTAGACAAAATCTTCTACTTTTTTTTTCTTTTTTTTTTTTTAGAAAGGCCTTGTTACCACCCCTCATGACATCCTTCTGGACAAATTGTCCAACTGTAAGTTGAACAGGTTCATGCTATGCTGGGTGATGAATTGACTGAATGACAAAGGGTAATGCTCGAAGGGTAATAGCAATGGGGCTATATTTGGCTACTGGCCAGTTACTAGCAGTTTTCCCCAGAGCTCAATTCTAGGGGCAGTTATGTTCAATATTTTTATTAGTGATCTAGATGCAGGAGCTAAATGTGATTCTTTCAGTATATTTAGCACTGATAGAGTCTCACACTGAATACTGTGTGCAGTTTTGGGCAAATAAAATAAAAATTTTATTAGGGCAACAAAGCTGGTAAAAGGGCTGGAAGGCATGTCCTATGAGGGAGGCTGTGAGGACACTTGGGCAGTCTAGTCTGTAGAAAAGAAGGCTAAGTAATCTCATTGCTCTCTACAACTTCTTGAGGAGGAGAAGTGGAGAGGGAAGTGCCAATCTCTTCTCTCTGATAATCAATGACAGAATGTGTGGGTGTGGCACATAGATTCACCAAAGGGGGTTCAGATTGTACCTTAGGAAAAATTTATTTACCTTTAGGGTGGTCAAACACTGGAATAGGCTTCCTAGAGAGGTGGTTGATAATCCATTCCTGTCAGTGTTCAAGAGGCATTTGCCCTCATTGATATGCTTTAACTTTCTGTTATCCATGAAACGGTCAGGCAGTTGGACTAAATGATCTTCAAAGATCTCTTCCAACTGAACTATTCAATTCAATTCAATTCAATTCAATTCAATTCAATTCAATTCAATTCAATTCAATTCAATTCAATTCAATTCTATTCTATTCTATCCTATCCTATCCTATACTATTCTATTCTATTCCATTCTATTCCATTCTATTCTAATTTTTATATCTGTCTTTGTGTTGCTTTGTAAATTCCAGCTGGAGTGCCTTCAGTGATCTTAAATCAACCTAGCATCTTTACACTACTAACAAAGATTTATGCCAAAAATAAGCTTTTCCTTTTCCCACATACAATAGAATTTGAAAATTGTCAATTAAAAGACACATGATATGAGTTACTTTTAAGCCTTTCTGGCACTCATTACCAACTCATTTACTCCCAAAATCCTGATAAGTATAATTAGCATTTTAATATCTTTGTATTGCATAATTGCACTGCAATTGTTGTGATCAAAAGGACAATGTAATCAGAATGTGTTCATTCAATGTTTAAATGAATGTATTTCATGACTTCACTTCTTTTACGACTAAAATATTTCAAGACTAGAATTCTTACTCAATGAATCTTGATTTAAAGTGGTTTCCCAGTAGTAATTCTTCTTTCAAATGATACTTTTGAAATAATGTAGTAGTGCAAACTCTTCTAGCTCTACTAATAAAACAATATAGCACAAATTGAGAAAAGTAAATATGTGATACTTATCCTGTCTACCTATTAAACAAATATGTCTGTTTAATGGTAAGAAAACAACAACAAAAAATACAATTACTACACTCCCTACTCCTTCAGAGTCTGGAAAACACCAAACCACCTTTTTTTTTTTTTTTTTTTCCTCCTGTTTTCTTGTGTAGAACACAAGAAGTAAACGAACTTAAGGACATAAAAAAAATTGGACATAAAATGAAAAGAATCCATTATTCAAAAAACATGCATTGGATTCATAGCAACATAAAACATGGGAAATGCATGAAAACTCACTTTTGATTTATTACTGAAAATTTTGCATAAGCAGAGCCATGGAAAGGACTGCTATTGATGTTCTGGCACTTATTTATTTATTTATTTATGAGTGTCTGATAGGTCATGAATCTCCTGTGGAAACAGAAACATTGTTTTAAATGTTCAAATTTTTACTGACCTAAAATTCATTAAACATTAATTCAATTTGAAATGGTCCTCTTTCGAAATATAGATTACGTAATTAATCCAACAGACAAAATCTTAAACTGTGCACCAGTTACATTTCTGTGGTTATGTCTAGTTCAGAACCTCTTTTAATTCAGTATTTTATTCAGTACTTCAGCACAGCAGACATTTTTAGAAAAGACTTTGTATATTAAATTTGGCTTTGAGACATCCAGTATACATTTGAAAACCTAAAAAAAGTCATATATACCAGAAAGCGAGTAGTCCCAGAAGAACTCTGGCTGCATCTTTACATATCAACAGTGTGAATGTATGGGCTCATGTCCAGACACCATTCTGTAGCATTAGTAATATGGAATCTGGTATTGGGCTTTGGCCTGTGCAGCTACTCTTTCCCCAATAATTCCTCAGCACAGGTTAGGAATAGGTCCAAACAGGCAATATGAATGTGGCCACCCCTTTTAGAAAGTGAGTGATTTTAGCCAGGTGGACATGAACCTTGTGATGCCCGCTGTCCTCAGTGGGCCATCATCATCTCTTTTTCATCATGATGTTTCTATTGATGTAGAAAAAAATTGAGGTCTCTCAGACTTAAGTCAGAACATTCATATGTATTGGCAAAGAAAAACCATGGCCCTGTTGGGGAAAGATGGTTAGGAGTGATAGAATGTTACTATAGAAAAAGTTACACTTTTTTCACAGAATCACAGAATGGTTGAGGTGATAAGGTACCTCTGGAGGTCATCTGCAAACTCTCTCACTCAGAGCTGGTTGCTCATGACCACGTCCAGGTAGCTCTTGAAGATCTGCAAGGAGAGAGATTCTGCAGCCTCTATGCGTAACCTCTGCCAGTGGCTGGTCACACACAGTAAAAACATATGTATGCAAGTAGACACATATACATAGATTTTTATTTAAAAGTGCTTGAAATTAAATGAAACTTAACATTTGAATCAGAGAATATTTTCACCAAGTTCTTTTTCTACCACTTAAAATTCTCCCCAGTATCTAGAACCTGGTTTATGTAAAATACATTTTCTCAGAATTAATATTTGTTTCTTTCTATATAAGTTTATCTTGGCTTTTAATTTCTCTGAGACACAAAAATGTAGACTGGTGAAAACAATTTTAAATGAGTTCTCACTTGTGACATTAGAATAAACTCCCTATCCACACACATAACAATTTCTGATTCTCTCGTAAGGCAAATACAGGATTATTAACCCTCAGAACAAATGTTTTCCAGTAAAATGATGAATATATAAAGTCAAATGCACATTCAGTTTTCTGAGTAAAGCTAGACAACAATACTAAGATTAGGGCATTCTGATCCCTTTCAAAGCCTAAGAAGGCAAGAAAGAACTCTAGTAAGAAAAGCTTTAAAGAACAAAATCAATGGCAGACAGATCCTTCAAAATGTGAACAAATTAATTCCAAAGTAATTGTTTCCTAGGATATATAATACCAAGGATACACTGATGCCAAGCTTTGTGGTGCAGTCGACACGTCTGAGGGATGGGGTGCAATCCAGACAGACCTAGAAAGGCTCGAGCAGTGGGCCCGAGAGAACTTCATGAGGTTCAACAAAACCAAACACAAGTCTTGCATCTGGGTTGCAGCAGCTCCCACTATCAATACAAGCTGGAGGACAAAAGGATAGAGCACAGCCCTACCAAAATGTACTTGAGGCTACTGGTGGATAGTAAGCTAGATATGAGCCAGCAATGTGCCCTCGCAGCCCTGAAAGCCAACTGTACCCTGGGCTGTATCAAAAGAAGCAGGGACAGCATATCAAGAAGATCCTGCCCCTCTAGTCTGTGCTACTGAGACTTCACCCAGAGTACTGTGTCCAGATGTGGAGTCCTCAGTACAGAAGAGACATGGACCTGATGAAGCATGTCCAGAGGGCCACAAAAATGATCCAAGAAATGGAAAACCTCCCCAGCAAGGACAGGCTGATAGAGCTGGGGCTGTTCAGGTTACACAAGAGAAGACTCCAGGGAAACCTGATAGTGGCCTTTCAGGAGATTTAAACTGGATATAGGGAAGAAGTTTTTTACAACATGGGTAGTGAAGCATTGGAACAGGTAGTCCAGAGAAGTGCTGGATGCCCTGGAGACATTCAAGATCAGGCTGAACAGGGATCTGAGCAACCTGATCTGGCTGTAGATGTCCCTGTTCATTGCAGGGGAGCTGGACTAGATGACCTTTAAAGGTCCCTTCCAACTAAAACAATTCTGTGATTCTGTATCATTACTGCATTTTTACTTATATTTATAAAAGAACACAGTCACTGTTTTAATTTTCCCAACTAGCAAGCACAGAGTAGCCTGGCAACAGATTTTTCCCAAAAGATGTAAATTCAGACTCAAGTAGTTCCAGCTTGGGACTCCTGACAATGTGGAAAACGCACTGCTAGTTGAGGTTTCGAGTCAATGGCCTGGGAATTAAAGTATGGGATCAGTCGCAGTTAAATCATCTTAGAACTGGTAACTGCATAAGGCCTTGGAGTTTCTGTAGACTGGTAATGAAAGCAAATAGGAAAAGTAAAATCTACATTCAGTTTTTAAGATACTTCTTCCTGGAATATTCCATCAAAATATGATATAGTCTCACAGAATAGGCATCAATATGAGAAAGGAGAATGTGAATATAAAATATTTTCAGCTTTGTGGTGAATTTCTCACAAGAATTATGAGAGCAAAAATGCAGATTAGGCTTTAGCTCATATGTTAACAGGCATTAGGACACTGTCTACTTAAGTAATTGCTAACCTATGTATGATACTGTTAACACCATGTTTTCTGCAAGGGTTAACCAAATGTTCAACTACAATTTTAGTAGCTTTATTTAACATGTTCTCATGAATAATTGCAATCCATATGAAATTAAAACTTCATCAGTTGTGTTGTGCCTGGTTGCCTTTCTAGAAGGATTGAAAATAGGGCACTTCAGCAATCCTAGTGATTGTAAATTTGTAAAATGTAGTTAGACACTTTAATAACACTTTTACTAGATTATCAGCAAGCCCAGCAACTGCATCTTGTTTGGTCATGTTTTGCAGTACGTTACAAACACCCTCACAAACAGACACCTGCTCAAAACAAAACCAGGCCAAAACTTGAGAAGACACAGCCCTAGTATTGATTGATTGGTTGGTTGGTTTGATTTGTTTGTTGTTTTTTTTTTTTCCTTCTGTTTTTGTTTGTTACTACAAAGCTATTTTGTAGAAGAAATAAAAGCAAACATTAAATAAGAGCTTTCAATGGGTTTAACCAAATCCAGATCTTAATTTACTTACAACTTTAAGAAACTTTTCTACTGTAAAGTTACCTGCGAATATTTTCATACTTCATAGTTCATTTGACAATGTCTGTGAGCTGGGGTGAGCTGTCTCAGTGAGCTTAGTACTGCATTTTTAACAAGGATAGTATTTTTTGCAGGATAGTTTTGTCTTCCAGTGCACACCACATATGCTTCATGTTGTGATTAAAAGCATTGTTTTAGCTGCCTGCACAGAAATCATTGCCATCCTCAAATAAGAAGCTCCTTTGATTAGTAAATATCTGGAGAATTGTGTAACAATCACCAACAGACAAAAGAGAGACCTAAATCATTCATTTAAAAAAGTTCTGGGTTGTGGAAGGCAAATAAAACACCAGCTTAAAAAAATGAAAAAATAAAATAAAATAAAAAAGATCCAACAATATGCTTGACCAGTCACCTCTCAAAGAAGCCCTAGTAGAAAAAGTATTTAAATTTTTTCTTACATAAATCTCATCATGCCTGTAAAGTACTCAGATCAAAAACAATCACTGAGCTATAAATATATGCCTTTTTTGGTACAGTGTTTATCAAAATGCTTTAATGATGCCCTTCTTTATAAAGAAATGTGACAGTAAAATCCATAAACAATGTCAAAAGTAGATTTGCCTTTAGATGATAGTGACTAGACAGGTTCAAAAATGCTGAGACATATATAGGTTTCCCTCTGTCAGGGTTTGCTTATGATATTAAAGCTATTCACTATTAAGAAACTAATAAATATTAAGTGTTCTTAATTATTAAGGTATAAATGTTAAGATATTAAGATTAAAACTTCTCCAAATATACATAAGTCACTCTGAAAGTAATTCTTCAGGACATTCAGAAGTCCTCTGAATGAACTTCCATTGCTTCCCCTTTTAAGAGTTTTACCCCACTTTTCTCCCACTTCTGATTTCATATGCCTACCACAGATACAAGTTTAGAACTGTGACTAAGAGATTTCCGGTTTGGACGACTTTGCAAATTATTATATGCAGAATTGAAAAAGCTCTAACATTGCAAAGTAATGTCCTCAGAAACTTTTTAATTCCAGAAATTGGCAGGAGTGACCTGTTACTAGACAAGGCAGGTAAAGAAACGCGAACAAGTCTAAAGAGTCTCAAGGACTTAAGTGAGGACCAAAAACTTAGATTTATTTACTGTCTATCCATAGAAACACCGCAACTTTTCAATATACTTGTTGTTAGAAATTCAGTCAATTAGTTCTAAAACTACTTGATGCATAACACCACAACAGTAAGTAATGCATCAGCTGATAAGTAGAGCAAACCTATTGGCCATCGCAGAAGTATTTCCCTCTTACACTTCCTCTTGCAAATCAAATGTAAGTAATTTTAGGGAGTATGGATAGGAGATGAATGTGGTCAATCTCACCTCTCCTTTTCTGGATTACTAAATTATTCCAGGAGAGGAGCCCTGCATCTCCCCTTTTGCTGTTCCTCCACTCCATGAATGATAATTTTAGTTCATTGGGGTAGAAAGTAAGGGTGGCACATGAATCAGACGTGGGAGTCAGGAAAAAAAAAAAGGGGCCTCATATCCTAACATCTACAACAAAGATGAACTGATGTGATAATGTCCTATGTTTGGATCTCAGATCTTCACAGCTCAGCACCTCATGTCAAGCGCTGATTTGCTGATTGCTGACCTCAAATTCCTCCAGGAATTCACAGTAGAGAGAAGCACGGCTTTGAGGGGAGACATGGATAACTTCCTCCACTGCTGCACATGCCCACCGACCAAGTTCTACAGAGAAGTAAAAGTTCAGCTGGGATTACTTCAGCATGTAAGTGGATATTTAGCTTTGTTTACAACATCCCAAGCAGTGTTTTTAACAATTGTTGTTTAAAAAGAACACCATCTTCTCCTCTGGTAGTACGGCATGTACATTCATATTTGGGTGAACGTTAAGGGGCTCTAAACCCCAGTTTTTGTCTTCTGGCACCCCACCTTCAACAAGCTGGGCCAGAACAATCAAGGATATTGTCTAACACAGGACCCAATGCAGAAAACAGAATTAGCTGCCTCTAATGAAGCTGCCAGTCTATTTCCACAGGCTGTCCTCATTTGTCTGACACATCAGGTATTATTAATTATGAAAGTAGATAAGTTATTGTAGTATCACAGTCAATCTTTGCAGTTTATGAGAACTGGGGTTGCTTAATACTAAACATGATAAAGACTTTAAAAGTTGATGTGCAGCTTGTACTGAATAATAACAGGAAAATATTATAATGAATAGTTAATCATCACTTAATTAAATTTTCAGGATACAAAGGCTACTAAGCAATTAAGCAAATATTCTGTACTTAAGGCCATAATTAAAGGGCTTTCCTGAATTCTGCATATATTATTTTAAAAACTTTACAATTGTCATGACCATTTCATTGGGGAAATACCTGTGAGGCAGAAAGTAGATTACGCAGAAATATTTCTTTGTTTCCTCAAAGCTGCCACACAGGTAAAAATAGTGTCTTAAATGATTTACATAATAATTAGTCACAGAAGGAATTGTTCACTAAATCTAGCATACTAAGGGTCAATGCCATATAACTAAATCTGCTGAAATAATAGAATGTGCTCCTTTCAACAGTTTGGTACCTGTGACTGATTCATCACAGCCTTCAATGTGTAGTTAATAAAGTCTGGCTGGCACACTACTTTCAAGTTTTAGTTAGAGTCTGCTACATCGCTCTATTTGTAACACCCTAATCAAATCAGTTCAACAGGGTACTGACAGTGGTATCATCTACACTGGTATGCCTTATAGATTCCTTTTGACTTCAGCAGTCTCTTTAACAATACTGTTTATTTCATTTTTCTTGTCACAAATTATTAATAGAAGAGAAACCAGAGCGGTTACATGCTATCAATTCAACCTTGTGTACACTTCCCGAAATATGTTTAAAAAGTTTTTCTAAGTTCTGTTGGACTGTTATCAGTAACTACTGTAATGTTATGCTCATATTCAATGAGTCACCTTTAAAACAACGGATAAACTATACCTTGTTGTGAAACAATGGCGCATTAAGAAAATGTAAAAATAAAGACAACTTTGCTGATTTTGACAGTTGCTTTGTTCTATTTGTGGTTGATATTTGATGCACATTTCCTTGGGTTTCCTCCCTGGAAGGCAAGTAGACCATGTTTATTCTAATTTTAGCATGCAAAGTTCAAAATAAAGACACAAAAGTAAAGAACTCCTTCAGAATTTCTCCTCAGAAAACTTATGAACTGAGTGAGTCATCAATTTTCTTGCTATTTATCCTATAGGAATCATCTTTGGATATCAGGAAAACCATGACCCAATCCCAGTCCACACTTTTACTCATATTCAACATATTCTACTGCGAGACAAAAAAAAAAAAAAGAAGGAAAAAATCTCTATGAAAGCAACAATTTTAACCTGCCAGTGCCTTTCCCTGTCTCTCATTTTCCCTCTGGTTATATACTTGTCATCACTAATGTACACCATCTCATCCCCTTCACAAAGACAGCTGCTAAGAAGATCAGGTTGCTGAAACAGCAGTGGCTTTGCAAAGTAAACCAGTCAAAAGAAAATATAAAGAAGTTATACCTTTTCAGTGAAGATCTCTTGTGTAAACTTCACTCTCAAGAAGATAATTTAGCAGCAGATAGAAGCTATAAGCAATTGTCATAAATTGATTTTATGTTCAGTATAAGGGCGTTCTGCAGTATACATTAGTAGTTAGGACCCTACCACTGTTTTTATGAACAGATACTAATTTGACAGCACATCTACTTTCACTCCTTCACATTTCTCTACACAAGAATCCTTGAAACATATATTTTACAGTAACACAGCATTTGAAAATCACTGAGGAGTTCTACTTTGAAATTATACTTTATAAAACAAATGCCTTGGTTGCTGAAAACAAGCACAAGCATATTGATTTAATGTGTTTATCATTAGTCTACTGTAGCTCTGTCTGTTAGAATACATATAATGCTTTCAATGTTACGTTTTCTGAGGAATTCTTGTTTCTTTGACCTAAAAGCCCGATTGGTGTTATGTACATGATCCACAGAAAGGAATTCTCTGCATTCTGAAAAACTTACCGAGAAATTTAAGAGATCAGTAGGCTGAAGAAACTATAATCTAAGATATCTTTTAGTAAAATACAAATATCACCTGGCTAACATCTCTGCCAGATCAGACACTTTTCAACAGCCACTCAGCCTGTGCCTTTTCTTCACTTGGATGTGAACCTGTAAACTCTGAAACTGCCTTCCAGGGAGCTGGGTACTTTGAGAATCCTATTTTCAGTAAAAATTAGTTAAACCATGAATCAGGAAGCAAATATGCTGTAAAAGGTCTCTCTTCGCTTAAAACCCATAGTGGAGGGTGCTGTAAGTCAAGGCTTGCAGAAAGCCATCTGCATGATCTATTGGACTCCAGCATCAATTGAGACCTTCAGAAAATTGTTTTCTGCCCAGGAGAACTCCATTCTAAAATTACTGAAATAAAAGCAGAAAGGAGAAATAATTATACCACTTATTTATATGGGGCTTACATAGTCAGTAAACTTCCTCGGTTTCTTTCATAATCTACTGGGGAAGGATAAAAAAAAAAAAAAGAGAGAGAGTAGAGTACTACAAACTGTCCTTGGGATGCTCCTCTTTCTATCTTTCATTCTCTCCTGATTGTGGAGACAAAGAGTCATTTCTAAAGTCCTTTCCAACCACAGCTACTACTAGAATTCATCATATTTGATGAAATCACATGAAGAGAAATGGAATAAAATGCTAGGTATTAAAAGTAAATGTGAAAGAGAAGACAACTGTGTAGGAATGCCAAAACTTTCCTGCCTTACTCAAGAGAGTATCTCTAATGGCCAGCTGGAATCATTGTCACTGTACCAATTAAAAGAAGACATGTCTCAGTGTTAAGCATCTGAATAATAGCAATGTGGAGAAAGAAAGAATGAACTCAAGTTAGTTAGTCTTTCTTTTCCCTTGATTTTGTATATCATATTTCTGTAATATAAATGTTCTTATTATTCAGTAGTCTTCTATGCAGAAAAGTCTGAGCTTTTAAGAGCTGCAACACTGCCAAGGGCATCCTGTTCACAGAATTTCATTTGTGTTTTTAGTCTGCAGTCTCCATTCTCAGAAATATAATGCAGAGAATTTGAAATACGAACATGAGGAGCAGCAGCATATTCAAAACATGAATTTCCTGGGGACCATCTTGAAAATTGTCAAAAAGAAAATGTTATTACTACTTCTCATATTGCATTGAGTTCTCTTCTGTTGTCTGTTATACTATGACCAAAACTGAAATACATTCAGAATACTTCTGAATTTTTCCTCCAAACCATTTTTTCTCCAGCTACATGATTCTGCTACTGTATTTCTCCCTTTTCTCTCTTCTCTTTGTCTGTTTCTCAATCCTGAATTTCCTTCCAAGGCTTTTGCAAAATACTCCTAATGCACTTTTAGATTAAAGAGAGAATGATATATACAGAATTCTTGCCCAGTCTTCTGGAGTAAATGCTGAAGGAATATAATATTTACTTAATTCCAATTTTAACTCTGGTATACAGAATTTTGGAAGTATTTGTTATTTTGACAATAATTTATCAAATGAAATTTAAAACGAAAGAGGTCTCTGTCTACAACACTTAGATCAAATTCACCGTTACATTTTGAAAACTTTTGATGGCATAAAACAGTGGAAGCGTTACTTTTAATGGAAGGCCATGAACATTATGAGAGAAGCAACCCCTTCCAATCCAGGTTAGCTAAGTTGTAAGTGTGAAATTACAACAAAGGTTAATATAATTTATGCCAGAGAACATAGGGTAACGGAAAATATAGCTTGTTCAGCTTCTTTGATACTTTTCTTTTTAATGAGATAAACAAGCTGATTGATTAGGTTAGTAAAGTCAACATATATAAACTAGAATATAAATTTTTATGGATTTTGCTTCTAGTTCATATTTATCTGAAATATATAGTCAAGAGGATAATCAATGGAAGACAGATTCTAGAGTGGCACTCTTACCAAAAAGACTGTCACAGACCCTGCATACCTGAACAAGGGAATTATTAATTAGGCATGGATCAGTTATTTTAACAATTTATTTAGCAGTGGCACTAAGAACACTTTGTAAGCAGTGTGAAAAGAGTAATGAAAAACAATTGGAAACAGCTCAGAAGCAACAATCCAGAATGATAAATTGACTGTGAAACATCCCACTAATGTCCATTTAACAACATTCTTCCCCCAAATCCTATCACATTGGATTTATAACACTGAAATTAAAAAGTTAATCAATCACGCTTGCTTTATGAATGAAAATAACTAGGCCCAATTCTTGAACATAAAACTTGGGTATATTTTTACAGAGATACACTTGTGCTTTAAGTTATGAGAAACATCAAGAAAAATTTCTAGCTGATCTTTAAATTGTTCATTAAAAATGATCAGAAGGATTTTTTCTCCAACTGCAGCACTACAGTTCTGATGCCTCCAGCACAAGAAGGGCATGGACCTGTTCAAGCAGGTGCAGAGGAGGGACACAAAAATATTCAGAAGGCTGGAGTACTTCTCCTGTGAAGAAAGGCTGAGAGCTGGATATGTTCATACTGGAAAAGTGAAGGTTCCAAGAAGACCGGCCTTATTGTGGCCTTTCAGTAATTAAAAGCAGCTTATAAGAAAGATGGAGAGACGGTCAATTGCTATGATGATGTCCTCTCTCTATGTCTTGCCCATCTCAGCCTACTGTCCTTTGATGTGGGGACAGAGAGACAGCCTTCATGATGTGCCAGTGGTCAGTGAGAGACAAAACATTGGTGTAGTATCAATGCCTTTCTAGATGTAAATGCAGAGCACAATAATACATGGACTGCTGTGTAAAATGTAAACTCCATTCCAGATCCAGAACAGTCCTTTCCAACCCAAACCATTCTATGATTCTATGATCTTAGAATTCATGGAAAATTTTTACTTCACTTTTGTTTCTAAATGCACACTAGCTCTGATCGCAATAAATTGAGTGAAGCCCTCACATAAATTAATGAGCTCTGTTTGCATATAAGACCCTAGTAGTCCTCTGGATTTCTAGTTTGTAACTACAGAAAGTGTGTGCAATTAGTTAACTCCCAATGAGATGCAAATTTAAAATGCTATTGATTGAAGTGTCAATTCAAAACTTAAGTTTCAGCTTCCTAGTACCGTGTGCTTCCGTTTGTAAATAAGCACTCTCTATCTGAAAATACTTAGGCATTCTCTATCTGAAAGTATGTCTAGTTTACATCACTAATTTTAGTTTTACTCTTTGTCTACCACATTCTTCTTTTGTCAGGAAGAGTGAATCTGTCTGTTACATTACTTGTTATGTTAATCTAAACATCCTCGGGCAGGATCCTGGTGACCTTTTGTACTCTTGTCTGTAAGCAATAGAAGTATGCATAAAAATAAATAAAAATGGATTGAATGCCATTGCAGTGAATGATATCTGCTTCTTTTATATTTATTGACCAGGGAGAATTTTCAATATTATCTTAATAAAGGCAATTACAATCCCCTTCTATAAGAATCCTGAAGTTAACATTCACAACTGACTGTTACTGAAAGGAGAGAAAAACATAAAATATGCTTGCAGAGAGAGTTGAGTGTTTGTCTTATGTGCAAGGCAAAGAGAATCACACACACTTTAAGTACTTCTAATAATGCAAGAATGTCAACTTGCAAATTTAGAAGCCCAATTCTGAAGTACCAAAGTGTACTTTTTACTTTTTTTTCTTTAGTAAAATAAAGCATTCTAGAACAAAGGTGACTTTCAAACACAGAGCTGCAGGCACAAGGGAAGACTAGGAACTTTACATTTGATTTAGTACTGAATGAAAGCAGTTCCCAGGCAGTTTTTGCAGGGATGAAAAGAACTGTCAAATGAAACCAGAAATTGATTTGCAAATTGAGAAATGTAGAATGCTATAATTAACTGAAAGAACTGCCAAGCTTAGACCTGATGACATTAGTGATAAAAAGTAACCTCCGAGGTGTTGAGACTTTGTTTTTATTCTGAAATATTAAGGATAATTTTTTTGTAACTACTTTTTTCTTTTTTTTTTAACTGTATGTGTATTGAAACACATTGAGTTGAAAACATTGAAATTTGTTACACATATTATTTCTACGTTATTTTCAAATAATTATGCTTTATGCCAAAGCTCCTCAAACTTATGTCTAGAAGATCTTTTTTTTACTCTTATTTTTCTCTTTTTACTCTCATAAATCCATACACATATACAGATAATCTGATCAAAATTAGCAGTCCCATTACATGGAAATTCACTTTTCTTCTGCTTCCTTTGCTATCTATAAACAAGAAATTACAAGCACATAATGATTGTTTTGGAATGAAAGGATTCTGCTGTTGTGCAAGTGTTCGTGTCTGCGTATTGGTTTTGGAGAAAAGGCATATAAAAGGTATTTGAAGGGAAGAATTTCTCTCTCCAAGACCCCAGAATCTCTGCTGAAATCAAGGGCCATCATCCGCTTCCGGGTATGCTGAGTATCAGGGAGCTGGACTCAGTCCAAAGCACCTTTGGAGGCCATTGCCTAGAGCCCCTTTGCTGTGAAACTTCACAGAATCACAGAATTGTAGGGGTTGGAAGGGACCTCGAGAGATCATCGAGTCCAACCCCCTTGCCAAAGCAGGTTCTCTACAGCAGGTTGCACAGGTAGGCGTCCAGGCGGGGCTTGAATATCTCCAGGGAAGGAGACTCCACACCCTCCCTGGGCAGCCTGTTCCAGTGCTCAGTCACCCGCACTGTGAAGAAGTTCTTCCGCATGTTGGTGCAGACTTCTTGAAATCAGTTCAGAGCTGGATTTCCCACTGCACAACTTGTGGCGAGCACCTTCAGTCTTTTTTCTGTTTCCAGAAACTGCACGAGTCTGTCCCCAATCTCTTCATACCTCGTACAGTGGGTTACTGAGCCATGTTCACAAGCACAGAAAATCTTTCTTCTGCATGCCAGGTAGAAAAGGACATGACACATATAAACAAGCACCCAGACTCTGCTAGAACTTCCTTTTTTTGCAATATTCTAATATTCAAAAGATAGCCATTTGGTCATACCAAAACCTACCTCTTCATGCAATTATTATTCATTATTATTTTTCTCTTGTGATGATTCTTTTTACGAGAGGAAGAGCATGATTACAAGACAATAGCTTAAAACTCCACTGTCTGCTTTCACCTTTCCTAAACTAGGAGCATGGCAGACACTGAACCCAGGATAAATATTTTTGAATGCTGAAAGAGAAGCCAACTGGTAGAGCTAGAGCTTGCATTTAACAGCAACATTTCTGGCTATAGTTCCCTGGGTTTTTGGAAGTAAATAAACATTTCAAATACATTATAAGTAACATGAGGTGAATAATTCACCAGTCTTTCCCTCTGCAGAAATGAGGTTCTTCAGTACTAACTGGAAAGTTAAAATGAAGTTGTTGCAAGACTGTAGCCTCTGCACAAGAGCATTGCAGGGGTGAGAAGAAGCAAACTCAAGGCTGAAACAAAGGCATCTGTCAGGCTGCCAGGTTGGAGGTGTAAAGCAATATCACCCACAGGGTCCAATGACAAAAACAATTCCTTTCACTTTCTAGACTGCCTTAGGCTCTGACTGTACAAGGTCAACCTTAGTTACAAGCAAAAATTCAGCAAACTTAATAAAACTTCATGAAAACAAGGATGCATCTATACTATCTATGTACACATTAACAACCTATTTAGTGTCAATAGTTTGTTTCTTGCATCAGGAACTGGAGCCATGAGAGCAGTCAGCTGATTTCAATTTCCATACCTGGAAATCCTAACAAATAGGTAATTAGATCTGATTGATCTTGAATCATATGTATGTCTAAACCTATTATTCACTACCTAAACTACTCAAACACCACTGAATCTAATCTGTTATGCACACACATAGATTTGGTATCCTGGGGGGAAAGGGAAATAAAGCAATCAACCAAAATTGTCAAAAGTTAATGCTCCTTGGCTTTATTCAAGCCAAGATTTTATTCTGCCAACACTTTTACTGTGCATACTCCCTTCTCCTAATCTAAGTTCTAAAAAAACCACTTTTTTAACTCTCTTTTATGTCCTTGATCGTATTCTAGAGTTCATGAAACTTTATCCTTATTAAAAAAGACAGAAAAAATAAATAAAACAAGTACAAAATAGATGTGCACATTTGTGTTAGTTGCTGATACATAGGTCGCTCCAAAAGTGATGCCTCCTATTTATTTCCATGGAAACTACAACAAATACAAAGAACACAATAACACTTTGATAGAGTAAACTCTCACCTACAAAATGTTATTTTTCAACATAGTCACCATCAGTAGCCAATTCATGTGGATGAGCTGATTCAGACATTCTTCATTTTGTGGTGTGACAACTGCTGAAACACACCACCCACCTCACTGTGCTCACATCCACTGTTCCATCTCCATAAACACTCAGCAAACATCAAGGAATGTCAGTGGGTTCAATTTTTTCTGCATAGAGGAATTCACACCTTTGTTTCATCCACAATTCCATGTCAGATGACATTTTGTCAGACTGCCCCTCTGCTGCCATCTGTTGAATGGAAACAAAATGTAGCAGAATATTGGTGGGAAGGTTCAGCCTCTACTACCTTGCCACTAACAGCTGATGTGACAGGCCAACATAATAAAATAGGGGGCATTACTTTTGGAGCATCCTTCATCCTTATTTTGTTGACACTGAAGAGAAAAAAAAGCACATCACACCCGATCCTAAGAGCCAGCTGAGTTGAACCCAAGCATTATTTCCTTCTTTGGTTTGATTGTGAAGAGTTTCTATAGAACTAGCTTAGACGCAGCAGTACACATTGTAGGCACCTAATCCTATGCAAGAATTCTCACAACAATCCTTTGGATATGTCACATTATTTATCAGAACAACTGTATATAGTGGGATGTATAATGTAGGAAACACAGAAAGATAAATATTTCTTGAATTTCTAAAATAGCTCTCCTGCAAAATACCCCTGTGGAGGAGGCATCCAGCTCTGAAATTTATCTCTAAGTTAATGTTCATGTTTCCTTTTCATTTTACCTCCAATTGTTTGACAGATTCCACAGCCAAGAAATGGATGTTATTGCTGAAAACAAGAAGCGTGGGCTGCAGTATTTTGCTACTGAAGTAGGCTGAAACTTCTCACATATATCTTGTCAAATCTTAGTTTTCTGAACACAGATTTGAAGTAATTGGTGGTTTACAGACACAGTTTATAGATTTGGATTTCCTGGATCAGATCAAGAAGTAACACGCTCTGCCTGATTTATCCTTCTAGTCAAGCTGAGCTTGCAATATTAGCTGTAAATAGTTGTTTGCTTCATTCTTTATCTTCACTCCTGCTCATATTTCCCCATTTCCTTCGACATCAATGATCAAATCTGAAATGGAAAATTAATGAATGCAAATTGGACAAAATGTATAGTGCTACTTGTTTCACAGCAGAATATGCATTTTCAAATCCCTTAAAAATATCTCAGCCCAACCTGCTAAGACAGTGCATACATATATATATATATGAATGGTACTATCTGAGTTTACAAATATGTCTCTATGTGCATTTTCTTAGTAACAGAAAAACCTAACAGCCTTACAAGCATTCCATATATATATATCCCCAGAAAAGAAAGACTGAGTTATTCATAAATTTCTTGACGTACTCTACTTGCAGGGTTATGTGCTTCTCTGCTGTATTTCCACTTTCAAACAGGGTCCAGTGAGCCTTAACTTCTTACTTTGATAGTTACATGACTAGATTTTTTGTTTCTTTCATGTTAAACTACAATTTTAATAAGAATTTTGTTTAAAGAATCCACATGTAGCAAAAAAATGACTCTACAAAAAAATACTTTTAAATCAAGATCTACCCTCTATTTATCCTCAGACTTCTATCTTTCTCTTATAGAAAAAAGAAGCTTTATTATTTTTACTGTTTTTTTTAATACTTTCAATAAAAAAGCAGTGCTTATACTGAAATAAGATAGAATTCTCCTTATCACATCAATTAGTAGTATTATTAATTTAATTGATCCTTATCTATGTTATCTTTCTCCACTGAAAGTTATCTTATTATATAGCTCAATTTAACATTATTAGTCAGGAATCACCTGCAAAGTAAGCCTGATGACTTTCTTTGGACTTAGTTTACAACATCATGATTAAACATCAGCATTAGTATAAGAGTATTCTAACTGTTACAGTTATTGTAGCATCAGTGAAGAATCGTAGCCAACAGCTTCATCTTATCTGAACTGTTCACATAAAAATCAGCTACTCTGGTACAAATGAATAAAGTTAAAATAATTATTATTGATGATCTTAAATGGAAAAGTACAAGAACCAAGTTCTGATTCAAAGGCTGAGTTTGCAGGTATGTCAACAGAAAAATATATGTATGTGTATTGCTTCTCTTCTAAACACAGCATTTTTAACTTGAAAATCACTGAGATGTAAAGAATCACTGAGGCATTATGAAGATGAAAACATTTCTTCACAAGAAGAGAACAGTCACCCCCATACTGCATTGTGAGAAAGCTTCTTGCAAAACATTTGCCAGTGGATGAGCAATTGCTAGGCAATGACTGCAACTTAGAAAACAAATCACAATCACCTGACATCCATTTTTCATAGCATCCATAGATAGCAAGAGCTTTGGAACAGGAACTGTCGCTTCAATACACAATATAGACTCTTGTTGACCTCAGGCATAACTAAAACACCAGTAAATCTGTAAATAATCATTTAGTTAGTATACTTGTAATCAGATTTGACATATTATTTTAAAACTATTTAAATTGATTCTCATCCCTGAATTTGAAAGAAATCTACTAGTCTGTTCCTTTATCTTTTAAAATATATAACACTGTTTTGATCTATCTATCTAAACACTTTAGAAAAATGACGAGATCATTTTTGTGATAGCGTTAAAAGTTATTGCTTAAAGAGCTTTGAAATATTTCTCTTTAAGAAAAAATCACCTGCAAAGGAATCTTGGGGAAAAAAAAAATCAGAAAAAAAACCCCGCCTTTTTTCCTATAACTTTTCATGAATGTTATCCGACCCTCTGACTCATTTGGGAAAAAACAGTAAAAATCATGGTGGGATGGAGAGAGGAGTCGAGGCTGTTATCTTTAATTTCATCTAAGCTGTGCTGAAATGGAAGCCTGGGGGTATCAAAAATTATGGAACATCACCATGTTTACCAGCTAAAAGGAAAATGGTGGCATATACAGACTGTGATAATGAAATTAAACAGCAAACAATTTTGACAGTGAAATTAAACAGCAAACAATTACACGTTCATAAAAGAAAATACCCATCTGAACAGATGATGGCATACATTTATATGTTGAAAGCCTATATATACCCAAGCACTAAAAAATAGAGATCTATAAAAATAGATCATAAAACTCTAGATTTCTACATTCGTTTTGCAAAACACTTGGAAGTTACTTCAAGTAGAGCTAAACTACTGCAGAAACATTCAATACACCACAAAACTAGTGATCCAGATAAAGCAAATATATACATTGATGTTCACAAGTCGGTTGTATCTGATTTCCAGGTTGATGGTCAGGGTGGCCTACTGCATCACACCAGATCAGACTCTGGCATCTGGATCTGAGCAATGTAGTTTAGATTAAGCTAGAATTAGTTATGGCTTTCCGTTTGTATTGCTTAATTCTATTTTAATTCCTGGAGCTACATTGCTACAATTTGGTGGATTAACTGACTCCAAATTATTATTACATGTGCCTATACTGATACTTAAAGAAGAAATTGTTTATTTTGTTTTCACAATGGCCTTTCCCCTCCTACAGTCCTTATTGATGAATTGATGCTGTGTTAACGGAGAGACACAGAAGTGCCACACATTTTCACATTTCATGTAGCTGAATATAATCTAACTTTGCCTGCTTATATGCAAGTATGAATTCCTTTTTTTGCTTGGCTCATAAATAATAAATGGAGGGACAGGAAATGACTGTGTAGTTCAGCTGAAGTTTCTGTCATGGAGCGCAATGAAAACAGTTACATGATGTAGAACACTAAACGCTGACGGGATCTCAGTCAAAAATATCTAACAGCAAATAAAGACAAAACATTTTCCTGCCACAGTAGGATTTCGAGTTCTGTTTCAGATGGTTATAATACAGGAACTTTACATAACATTCCGTATCATATTTTAAGACTACTACAGATCAACAGTCCTAACTTTGCATGCAGTGCCCTCTCATCTTCCCATGCCTACCATATCAGGCCTCAAGCAGAATTGAATGAGGTAAATCTATTTATTCCTCATTTTGATGTCATCTGATATATAAGAAGAACATATTACCTGCCTCTAGATGAGTTTTAGCCAATAGCATCTCTGAATAAACACAATTATATTTCTGAGACATTTGATCTTTGAACATTAGCTTTTATCAGCTTCTATTTAGCTGTCATTCTGTAGACAACAGACGTGTTTGTTGAACATAATTTAGGTAAACTGAGACCTGTTTCTAAGTGTGATATATGTATATAAATATATATATAAACAATATATATATATGATATCTGTATAAAGGAACTAACAAAGCTTGTTTTCTTTCAGATATATGTCCTACATCCTTTTGTCACATCACCAGAATAGCTCCATGCTCTTCTCCACCCTGCTAGCTTTTCTACCACAAAGCTGACAGACCTTTCACATATCGCCAATGCCTTCTCCTCCCTCCATATCCCCTAAAACACACGACAATGCACTCATCTCCCTCTGTTATCCCCTTAAAAAAACCCTCCAGTGGCAGTGTATTGGGAGCACCCGCTGACTGGTTTGAGGTGAGCTTGCTTTCAATCTTTCCATCAGTGGAGAGATTCAGCAGGAATGCTCTCTACCAACTTCCATTACACTTTCAAGGAAAGAGAACACTATCTCTGAGACAGTTAATCTTTTTTCAGATTTGGATAAAATTGGCAGTAGGTTCTAAAATGAGTGGGGAGGAGAGAGATCAAAAGCAGGTTGGCACAAGCCTCCTTTCCTCAAGAACCATGGTAGGGTTTGATTCACCTAAACATGTCCAAGGCTTTACAAAGTACGTCAAGAAATATAGATATGCTAAAAATTTAGTAAAGGATTATGAAAATGTCAAAGCTTATCACTTTAAAGTTCTTTAAATGCCTCTGTGGATGAAAATACATGCAAAATACCTTCTAAGACCATTGCAGACTCATAGCACATACTGAATATCTTACTCTGTTATTCCACTGACTATGATTTAAGAGTTTCATTTAGAAGTATGTCCTCAAGCCCTATGTTTGCATGTAATCAAAGATCTCATTGCAAGGCAATTCTCTGCATATTTCTCCCTGTCCTGCTTGAAGCTGCTTTTGATGCAACCTCTACTAGACAGAATACTGTATAAATTGCTTTAATAGTCACAAACCAGGGTTCCTTATGATTAGAAATATTAAGTTTTCTATGTGTGATTGTTTCACATTAAACTTAAAATTATATTTACAGCTATATTTTGTGGAGATATACTCAGCAACTTCTCAATGATCAAAGTTGAAAATGAAACTTTTAACAAACTAATTCCAAACCATACTTGAAAAGGCAGCAACCCAATAGTTAGGGCACACATTTAAGACAGAGAAGAAACAAGCAGAAATCCCTGCTTTCCTAATTTAAGTTCTTTATATTCACAGGTTGAAGCACTAACTCAGCATTTCTGATCCCCTCTGTAAAAAGTGAGTAGCAAATGCTAAGGACTGAAATTTTTCTTCTTTTCACCCAGTTTGCCTTGGTACAAGTATCTGTGCAAGGTTCAGAGTGGTAGGGAGACCATGGACTTTTATTTTTGGTGGTCAGACCAGATTTCTGTTCAGGGAAAGGCAGTCTAGAAAGATAATTAACAAGATAGCTTGAAAATTTATTTCCTGGATAGCTGTGTAACACTACTGCTTTGTAAAGTAGCTGTCACTTCCTTTTGTGGGCTGAGAAGATTTGTACACTGGACATGTTTACAATGTGCTTCAAAAGGAGAGAAGCACCAGCAGCAAGCAGCACAAACATAGAGAGCATCCTCAGAGTCAAAATCTGGCTCGCAGTATAAGGCAGGTGGCCCACTATCCCCTGAGCTGCCCTGTTTGTTACAGCCTGGAAACACGTTCAGGAGGCAGTGATGACTGGACTTGTTCTGCTAGTTCATTAGTTTACATTCAGTAATAGAAAATCTATTGCCCATGGCAAAGAAAAATAAATGTTGCATTATAAGGGACCTATAGCTGTGTAACTGGCTTGATTTTATGAACTCTTACTACCCTGAAGCAAGTGACACAGACTCAGCACGCTGCACTGCATTACTTGAAGCAAGATCCCTCTCCATTTGCTGCCCAGGAATATACAGAGAATCCTCGTAATTTCTTCAAGTCTCTGCTTTCCTGAAAATATGCAACTTCTGTGCTCTACTGCTAGCATCCACTTTCTGTCCCCTTCTCATTTGTTTGACTGAGAATATATCGAGGTAAGAAATAGCTAAAAACATTATAGCGTTTTGTGTTTTAAGGCAGTAGCAAGGCAGTCACTGTTTACTGTTGAATCTTTATGTCTTTCTCCTACTGCAAGTAAACTTTCACTGTGTCTGCACCAGCCAGTCTCACTTGTAAAACTAATACTGACTTTTCTGTCTGTCAACCTCTCTACAAAATATAACTTAATGTATTCAATATGCCTTTTTCTGCTACAGTAACACCAATACTTACTGTAGGACATGAATTTTTTAGCTAAGCATTTTGCAAAGTCTTTACTCTCCACTGATAAAACAAATAATATTTTCATGCAGACAAAATCTGACTAATTTTGAAATGATAATGGCTGAAAGAAGGATCTACACCTAAAGAGAAGTTAGTTGTGTTCAAATCAGCTGAAGTGTAGACAGCATGGTGAAGAGGGGAAGACCATGAATCTTATGATCATAATTTTTCAGTTTCCCTTGTGCTCTTTCCCTCTTTATTTTTAATGTTTATTCTTTTGCTTGAAATCAAGATCATTCCTTCTTACAAATGGTTAAACCTGTCTTTGCTAACTAGTCTGCAGTGATACACAGTTCAGATGCTCACTGATGTAGAAAATTTTTAAGAATATAGTAACACGCATATCAATTCAGAAGAAGGAAAATGTAACTGACTCTAATACAAAGTCTTGGAAAACACTATGTGATCTGCATTATGGACTGCTTAGGTCACTCCTTTTCTTCCAGTGTGATTTCTGTGATGTGGAAACATAAATATTGTCATATCGTTTTAGAAAATGAGAGAAATCTAATCTAATTTCACTAGAGAATTGATTTCTCTAGTGGACAGATGATCAAACACCGAGTAACATTCTTGAACACAGAAATTAACAGCCCGTGAACATTTTTCATGGCTGTTGCTCAGTTTCTCTGTGTGTGTGTCTTAACTAAGAAGTTTACATAAATACAATGTATTGCGAGATATATTACAGAGTTGGTGGATAGAACAGACCAGCTGTAGTCTAATAAACTCCTCTAAAAATGATACTGCTGCTATCTGAGACAATGTTTAACACTCTACTGAGCCAAGTAAGAAAATGAAATGCATATTGTGATGATTGCGCCATTGCTGCAGGTGTGGTACCCAAAAAACAATATTCATTTCCAAGAGAAATAGATATACCAGATGCCTACAAAACACAAATAGACATGTCGTTCTTAAGGATCTCGGTTGCTTAACTCTGACATTGACCATCACATTTTTTTGAGATTCTCCAGAAACTCTAACTCCTTATGTGTCTTCATTTTAAATTAATTATACCAACATATTTCCCAGAAATTCTGAAACATTTCTTTCCTTTATGTGATTTCTTTCATGGTGGCACATACGCTTGCATGTCAAAGTAAACCTCTTCATCAGCTTTAATAAAAGCTGCAAAACAACATAAAAAACAGTGTTACTGAGGAGAGTACTATAGATAGTTATCTGTGCTCCATCTTCATGACATGTAATTCCATTGTTTAAGCAACAGTATTTTATTAACCCAACCCCAGAATACACCAGTTCCCTTATAAACAGGGAATTTTTTTTATTTTCTGTAGGAAAGGTGAGTTTTTTTTCCTAATGTTTAAATCAGTAAAATGGTCCATAGAGAATGAAATATCAGATTCATACCAAACTTGCACTTTTAAAAACAGACATTAAAAAAACCTTCCTAAAGAGGATTAGAAAGCACCTTTCTCTTAGAAATTATATATTAAATTTATACAGGTCCAACGTATTAACTGCAATTTGCTCATAAGAAATATATAAACTTTCTTGAGAGAAAGAACTATCGTTGCATGGGCTACCTTTCTGTGCAATATTAATTACGAAAATATTTAATTTCTGTTATCATTAGCTAATGACTGGAATTATATCCTATTTGAAACTATAACCTGTTTCACCATCAAAACAATGATTTATTTTCTCTTCCCTTCTCCAATATGTGATTCAATAAACCCTCTCACTAGTATTAAGGCTTACAATAACCTAGTCCAGTCATCAGCCTCAAACAGTACTGTTGTTTTAATAGGTTAGACGTTGGCCCTGGGGAAAACTGATTAGTTCATGCATTCCAAATCAAATCAGGATCAAAATAATTTACTGATTTACTAATGATACAGAAATAAACAGCAATCACTATATTCAGGATCAGTACCAGGAATATGACAAAATGCTATAATAGACGCTTACAATAGCTTTTATAACTCATTCCAAGAAGTCTGCCCTACAACTGTTCCCCAGTGACCTTCCCCACAACTGTTAGGTTCGTGAGCTCACTCACTACCCAAGGCAGACCCCCAGCTAAAGTTGGAAAAGTAGGGGCAGACTGAAAATAAACATCCTGACAGTCATTCAGTGAATATATTAATGGTTTAAGTGCACGCTTTTATTGATTTATTTATTTGCACCGATGCCTCACAGGTCATCTAAAGACAGGTTTTAAGACAAAAGAAGTCTACTTGTAAGGATGTTAACAGAAGACTGTACAAATTTTTTGCAAGTCATTGTGATGCCTACAACGAGGCTGAGAAAAAGAATTCAGAGGATTTAAAGGAAAGAGATGGTAGAATATAGTGCTATAAGGATTTTCTTTCAGATGGCTATCACCTAAAGAAACAGAGTTCTTGTAGAGGTGCTCAGGGAATCCAAAGACTCATAGGAAGAGTACAAGCATTCCAACATGAGACTGTTACTACTGTAGATCGTAGCATAACTCTGACATGACCATGTTTCAGAACACGATATGAAGTCATGCCTGTACTGAGCCAGAGGATCCAGCTAATGAGAAAGCACTCAGCTAAAAGGTGAGTGGTAAGGAAGCAGAAGGGATAATCATGGCCAAAGTGCAGCAGAAGCACCAAATCTCTGGAAGGGTTGAAATTACTGAAGGTCACAAAAATAATGGAGAGCATTATTCTATGTTGAAGGGTGTGACTTGGTCAACATGATGACAGAGGAGCCCTTGCATAATACATATGCATAAAATAGGTAAGCTTTTCCAAAATAAAGGCAGAGATAACGCAAAGTTTATTACACCTTTAAAGGCCTCTCTCACGTCTTCCTCTTCCTTCCTTCCTTTGTTCCTTCCTTCCTTTGTTCCTTACTTCTTTCCTTCCTTCTTTCCTTCCTTCCTTTTCATCTGTGTAGTATTATGGTATTATCTTGAAATTAAGTAAGTTTATCTTTAAAAGACTTAGCAATGTATATGCCCAAAGGAAGGCAATCTTCAGGCAATTAGTGTATCGTTGTGCACATAGACCCTACCTCAAGGTAAACATAGGCTAAAACATCTTATAGTTGAAAAAATGAAGCCAAAAATAAAAAGCCAAATGTATTTGTTTGTTTCTTTCACGTTGAACCAAATACTCAATTTTTGTTGGTTGGTGAAACAGGAAAATGATGAAAGTAATTCTGTGTGTGAATGTTTTCTTTTAAATATGGCATGACAGATGTGAACTGTACTCACCCACAGCTTTTCACACACTTATGTAGTATCTATGAGTTCATTTAAATTAAATAAATGTTGCTAATAGATTGAGGAAATTACCTTAGAAAATCAGATCCTTACGGTTTATACTAACCTTACTATTTAAATATTCACAAAAATTTTAGTTTTTCAGTTTTGAAAATATTAATTTTTGCAATATAAAAATGATAGGACTTTTTTGAGAAAATTCTAGAAAATACTGGATAAAGGCTTCTATATGACAGAAAATATTTCCAAGGGTAGACAGTTATTTCCTGGGTAAAATAGGAGTGAGTGTTGCCTAACCTACTTTAAGACCAGAACCGATCCCAAGTTTCAGTTCCTTAGGGACTGACGTGAGCCCAAAAATAGGAAAGAAATTTGCCTGGAACTCATTCTACCTGGCTCTTCTGAACAGAGTCAAAATAATGCAAGGAATGTATTTTGAATACTTCAGCATTCCTTTTCAGTGTTTTGAAAGGGCAAAATGATTAAATGATTCTGTTTGTAAATTATCTCTAAGCATACCTGTCTGAATAAACTTAGCTACTAACTTTATCCATCTGTTAAACTTTGCTACCTCTAGATACTCACCACCACACAGAAGCATACAACAATTATATTTTACTGCAAAATTAGAGAAATTATATAATATTTTGACAAATGCTAAGTATGTACAGACCCAGCAGTTTTGTGATTCTGATTTCTATGCAGTGAAAAGTGATCAGTTATCTAGAAGATTCCTTGTGAAACTGGTATTGTCAGCAAATGTTTAATATGTTTAACCTGAAATTTTCTTAGAAATCTATGTCTTGACAATATGCTTGGCTGACAGACAGCTTATCTCGAACAGCCAGCATCCATTGACAATCACCTAAGAGACCCAGAAGAATTATTGTTATGAGTAGCTAAATTTCAGGCTGAAATTTAAACCTGAATCTCAGGCACATCCAAGCCCAAGGAGTGCTGAGCATATTGGGTTTTATTTTCCATGAAGTCAATCAAACAAAAATCTTTGACAGTTCTTATTCCATCATGGGGATGAAGTAGGAACACGCTTTAGTCTTGAAACTTTCCATTTAACCTGCATGGGAATTCATTGCTTATATTTTATACTCATCACTCAATTCACTTCATGAAAACATACCCAATCTAACTTGTTGCAATTCCAAATGTTAAAAATGATAATATATACATATGTTGAAATGTTTGGGAGGGATTTTTCAAGTGAGTAGTGAATATCAGAGAAAAGAAAATGAAAAATATACAGCTAAAAGATGTCCATGAAATGCTAAACATAAAATAGGATAGAATAGGATAGAATAGGATAGCAACATTTTTATACTCCATGTCATAATGCAGTCGTACATGATATATAGAACTGTGTACACACATATGCAATGTCTAGATAAACACCCCAATATATATGCTTATACACATAATTCACAAGTTATTTCACTTCTTTATAGTCCACTAGAGAACGACAAATTCAATTAGGGAGCTTATTTTTCTGGTATTTTAAAAGATCTTTTCAGAGCTTTACTGCTAGTATTGGCGGGGCTGGGTGGTAGGCGTAAGAGAAAGAAATTAGATGAACTCCTTTCAAAACCTTCTGTTGTAACAGAAAGTAACAAGATCAAACTCTGTTCTTAATTGAGTTAAATAGAGAAGGAGTAGGGAAAGATTTTTTTCTCAATATCATGAAAAAACATGATGTAGAAGTGGAAAACTTGATAAGAAAAGATGAAAAACAACTAACAATTATGATGAAAGATACTAGATAGCCGTTTTCTTCCCAAGAGGAATAATGTAAGCCAACATAAGAGACACCAAAGAGTTAATGAGGTTCACAGTATTTTTTCTGGAGTGAAGAGCAGAAGTCCAAAATCCTAGCTAATCTTATTCATCACAGGATACAAGTACAGAATGTGGTGTTATCTGTCTTCATACATCTTAGCATAGTCGCATGATGCCCCCAACTTTCAGTCATTCATGGACAGAAATACTAGAATATCATAAAGATACTTTCAATGTTGATTGTTAACATTTCACACCTCTTAAAAACAGAAGTAAAATTAATAACACAAGTGTCAAGGAGGGAATAGGTCCTTTAAATGTGCATGTCAGGTCCTTTAAATGTGCATGTTAAGTCAAGTACAGAAGTTTACTGGAGCTATGTGTAATACCAGTTAGCCAGAATATTGGACTACCATTCAGCTATTTGTTTCCAAGAAAAAATCGTATGCTTAGACAGACATCCTTACTAAATATTTTTATTTTTACAATTTTCAGTAGAGAACAAAGTAACTAAAAATATCAAGCTCTTAATGCTAATTAATTATGCATGTGCCTTCAACAGAGCCTTCATCCCAATGTGCTATAACAGTTGTTTGTTTAATACTTGTTTTATTTCAGAAACGTCACTCTGAAATTCTTGTTGTTGCAGAAACTGATGCAGAAAACACCTAATATGACTTCTGTACTTTCAGAATTATTGTGCCACTTGAATGAAGGATCTTGTGGTATTCCAAAAGTGACTATAGCAAACCATCATCAGTAATAGGAGAATAACAAAATGTATTCCTTTCCAGATTTAATGTAATATAGATCAACAAAGGAATGAATACCTGACATGGTGCTACTGGGAAAATGTTACTGTAGACAGTGGAAATGTCTGATTAAGAAACACATAAAAGTCTATATTACTCAGTTTACAAAACAATTCTAAGATTTTCCCAATTAAATTAGCATTATAGTCTTCTAAGGTATTTCTTAATTTGACATTCTCTTTCAATAAACCAAATGAAAAGTAGGATTTATACACTCTCCCTCAAAAGTTGCATTTAATTATTCACCTGTAAAAAATAAAATAGAGGAAGATCTGCATTCTCATGTAGGAAGTCTCCCATTTGTGACTTCAAAGGGAAAAATCTCTCTTCTTACGTTGCTTCTGTAATTCTCTGTTCTGCAGAGGCTACTGCAGTTCTGATGCTGCATAATCATATTTCTTTCGTCTTCTAACAGTGCTCTTTTACTTCTAGCATCCTGGCAAGATCTTCTTCTCACTCTTCCCTCCTCCTTTTTCTTCTCTTTTTTTCTGGAGAAATTCCTTCACGGTTCCCAAAATATTTTTTTCATTAAGGAGACTTTCAAGAAGGAAAGTCATAGCTCTGATCAAGTCAAATGGTCCAAAGCAATCAGACAGCCTGGGAATCCCTGGTGATTACAGAAATGAAGTAAACCACCTCCCCTGTGTTTACAAAGTCACTAACTCCTTACTATGGACTATAAGGATAGATACTATACAATATTATACTATACAATATACTATATATATGCTATATATATACTATCTACTATCTACTATACTATACTATACTATAGCAACTGTTCTTAAATTACAAATCTTAGCTTCTAAAAACAAATGAACAAACAAACACATTGCAGGAGAAGAAAACTATGTGCTTTGCAGTCAAAGAACTACACACATGACAACCTCAAGCTAACAAGGCAGTGTTTGACATGCCAAAACCACAGTAGATATTCCTGAGTGGTCAGGTACTTCTTGTCCTACCCCCAGTGGATATAAATAACAGTTCTATCTCTCTGAAGATAACCTGCTTTTAAGTTGACATGCTTACATTGAAGAAGACAGTCTAGATAATTATAGCAATATTTCTAACAGGAATGGAGAAAATACTATATTCATTCCATTTGCCCTATATGCTATAGAAAAACTGTTGCACATTATAGATAATAAAGACAGTGCACGCACAAGTGTCAGTCACAAACAATATTTCTCTGCACCTTTTCTAGCCATTACTGTTCTTTGCTGTGGCAAATGTGAAAGTAAAGTTGAGATTTCAGCTGCTGTGGAAAAACAATATGTATTCTAACAGTGACTACTGTTGTTTCACTAATTCTTTGTAAACGAGTAGTCATGATCTTTACAAAATCAAGCACTATACTAGAGAACACATTTTTAAAAATGATACATAATCAGAAAAGAGGGCATCCAATTTTAGAGCTTAATTAGGGAGCATTTCCACTTTATAAAAGCTCATCATTCTGGCATTTAACAGTTGGAATCATTGGTAGTATGTTTCTTCAAGAGCATTTTAATACAGACTTTAATAGTAATAAGTACTTCCTTCTTCCTGAGACCCTATTTTGAGTTGAAAGAAAAATATTCTGAAGCATGAACTACAATATGACAAAAGTGACTCCCTTGTTTTTAGAGGTCAATTTGCTTTGCAATCTATTGGAAATGATTAATAGAAAGAATAACACAATAGTAATATGGCATTAAATTGGGCCATTTGTCCAAACAAGGACATTCCACTGATTATTAGATGCCTAACTACTCTATACAAATTTCTCTAGCAGATGTTCAAGCCAATCTGAAGAAAAAGAATGAAGTGGAGACAATGCTACAAAATCTCATTCTGGCTTTAGATTTCATCTTTTTGAACAAAAAAAAAAAAAAGGAAAAAAGGAAGACACTTAAACCACTATGATATTTTATTGCTAAATACCCAAGAGCTTACCAGCTTTTACAGGAATGGTCATGTGTTCCCTCCTGTTTCTGTGGTCCTTTTCTGTGAAGTAATTCCATTTTGCAGACGTGAATGAAGGGATAGAGTGCACCCTCAGCAAGTTTGTCGATGGCAAAAAGCTGGGAGGAGTGGCTAACACACCAGAAGGCTGTGCTGCCATTCAGCAAGGCCTGGACAGGCTGGAGAGTTGAGTAGAGAGGAAACAGATAAGGTTCAACAAGAGCAAGTACAGACTCCTACACCTGGAAGGAATAACTGCATGTATAGGTACAGGTTGCGGGATGACCTGCTGGAAAGGAGCTCTGTGGAGAAGGGCCTAGCTGTCCTGGAGGACAACAGGTTGGCCATGAGCCAGCAATGTGCCCTGGTGGCCAAGAGGGCCAATAGCATCCTGGGGTGCATTAAAAAGAGCATGGCCAGCAGGTCGAGGGAGGTGATCGTCCCCCTCTACTCTGCCCTGGTGAGTCAACATCTGAAGTACTATGTCCAGTTCTGGGCTCCCCAGTTCAAAAAAGACAGGGAACTATTGGAGAGAGCCCAGTAGAGGTCTACAAAGATTCTTAGGGGCCTGAAGCATCTCCCTTATGAGGAAAGGCTGAGAGACCTGGGACTGTTCATCCTGGAGAAGACTGAGGGGGGATCTTATTAATGCTTATAAATATCTAATGGACAAGTGTCAAGTGGATGGGGATAGGCTTTTTTGGTTGTGCCTAGTGACAGGACAAGGGGCAACAAGCACACACTTGATTGTTCCATGTGAACATGAGGAAAAGCTTCTTTACTTTGAGGGTGACAGAGCACTGGAACAGGCTGCCCAGAGGGGCTGTGGAGTCTCCTTCTCTGGAGATTCAAAACCTGCCTGGATGCTTTCCTGTGTAACCTACTCTAACAATTCCATTTTCTGTAGAAACATTTCATCGTTCTGTACATCCTGCTTAAAGAAAAATAAGATATTGTGTCTGTATGTGCTACAGAAGAAAAGGGACAAACAAACAAACAACACCAATAAAATCTTGCAAATTTTTTTTAAGTTTAATTGCAACAGCAGAACAACTGTATTCCTGTGCTGAGAAAGCTCGTTCTAATGTCACTTGTCTCAATCTTTTTACAGTCATAGTTAATAGCAATTTGAGTGCCAAGCCGACATAAAAGGGAAAATGAATTAACTAAAGCATGGAGATCAGCAGCCAATGAAAGTATTCTCCGGGCATGATGGTTTTTCCTTGCGCTTGGTGCAGAAGTCAAAATATATATGACCCACATTAGTAACTTTACATTAATTTGACAGAACATAAGCACAGGAAATGGTGACACAGTAATTCAAATGCAATGCAAGTCATCATCTTTAAAAGAAAATGCATTTCATTAAGCTAGTCAATCATTTGCCCTGTAACCTATCAATGATCATGGCATGGCATTGCCAACTGCTTTATCTGGTTGCAGGCCAATACTGGAGCTATTAAAATGGTTTTTCAGAGTTACAACAAAACCACAGTAGTCTTGTACAATAGTAGCATCACAACACAACGACTGTTTGGACAATGGGAGAGTCCTTGCAGCCATACTTATATATGGATTTATAAATGTAATAAGTTACTCGGTTTACCAAGTTTGCTTTCTAATCCAGACAAGTACATGCACACATACATTCTGTGAAATAACTTTCTTTGCCTACGTGTTTTGCGTTCATCAAAGTTTTGAAGAATGTCACAAAACCTTTCTGAGAATTCACATTAACTGACAAGACAATATTTACTAATGACCTAAGATAAGTATTTATAACTTCAGCATTTTCTGAGGATCAAATTTCACTACACCTAAATATTCAAGTCAAAAGGAACATATGAGTATTACAAGAACATTTTCTGTTGTTTTCAAAGGGTGTGCATTTAGCAGAGATTAAAAGCACGTTTAAATTGTTTACTGAAAAGGGATCATCTGCAGAATCAGAACTGAAGACAGAGGGAAATATTAAGGTAGCTTCAATAGCTATCTGAAATTGCTTTTAATCATAATGAAAATCCATAAACATGTACATATTATAATATTATAGTTCACAGACTCCTACGTTGTTTTAATAAACAAGTCCATAAGGTCAGGACTATTTTGGATCAATCTCAAGCTCTGTAAGATTTCTATGTAACTAATATTGCATCTCACTGTTAGTAAAGCCTGAGATTATTGCACTTTTGTTTCTTTTGAGGTGATTATTTTATAGTCTGCTTGCCAGCTGGTTTTGCTATGGCTTTCTCTCAGCTATGGAACTCCTTCCCGCAAAGAGTAGAGTTGAAATTTGTCATTCTACAATTGTAGTACAAATAATGCATTGAAATAAACCCAGACAAATGATATTCAGTTTAAATAAGTACTCAAGTATTCATTAGTTAATTAACTGTGTTAAAACTGTACTTTTCACTAATCAAACCACTAAGTAAATGTTAGACAATCTGAGTTTGTGGTTGCCATTATCTAAATCTAATTATGAAATCCTTGAACCTTTCTAGTGGGAATTCATTGACGTTGGATTTAATGCAATTGTAAATCATTGTAAAATTTAAAATGAATTTACAGTGTGAGTCAGGAGTTTGCATAATTAGAATATTTTTATATTTTGAAGTCTCCAACTTGTTTTGAAGCATCGTCTTTCAAACTCTCCTTCCTCTACTCTAGGAATTCCATATTGATGTTACTCAAACATACGTTCCTGATCTTTTATATTTGTTCATTTACTTATGACTAAATGTTTATTCCAGATTAAATTTTTCTCATTTCAAAAACGAGTTTTCTTTGTTATATTTGAGAAAACTGTCAAATGTAATGCATTTGGAACTAAGTTGAAAAACTTTTTTTTCCTGCAAAATATAATGTTAAGACTAGAGTTTTTTAGGGATAAGTCTTTAGTTACATAAATAACATGTACCACTCTGACAATCTGCTAAGCACTATGAAGTTTTGGAAATTAAGTGGAATAGTAATAAGCACTGGAATAATTTATTTTGCAGTCATTAAAGTATATCATGCTCACTAAATTTTAGAGTAATGGCTGTCTTTAATTAAGCCTCTGTTCCTTTGTCCAGCATTTCTAAGGAATAAAGACTGTAAGAAGAGGATGGACGAATATGGGGCAGAAGCCTAGATAAGATAGGTCATTTCCCTGTGCTAAAGGAAGCTTTCTTTCCCTAGACATGGCTCAGATTCATACAGTTAACAGGTTGACTCAGAACAGCTCTTTCTAAGAGCTATTTTCTTTACTTACTTTTCTTTTTCCCTTCTTTTTTTATTTTTTTATTTTTTTTCAGTTATTTTATTCCCAGGAGCACCATGTTCACGACATTACTCAACTGTTTGTATTTTCATTGGTGTCTCTGTTTTTATAATCTAAATGAGAGTTGTCCAAGTGCAGAGGAAAATTTGTAAATCCAGGTTCTCAATTGGTATATAATTCTGAAATTTCATTCACTTCAGTGAGTATAAGCTAATCTGGCACTGAATGTATCATCTTCAGAAGCTCCCTAGCTTTATAGAGCTAACGCTGCCACTTAGTGTTTGACATATATTTTAACTTCAATAAAGTGAACATAAAAGTCCATGGACACATAATTTATTTTAATCTAAAATTCAATATTGCTGTAACTGTAAATATCAGATACAAGTAGAGTTTGGTTTCCCAAAGAGAAACCCATTTACATAAAAGATCCATTAGGGCAAACAATGCATTTTCTTTGTAAAGATTAAAATATATTTTGAAAATGATCCCCCAAAAGCCAGTTATTTAAAATTTGTCATTATAGATCCTCTGTATAACTCCTGTTTGCTCTCTTCTACTTCCAGTTGTTCATGTTGAGGGCATTCCCAGATTCCCAGAGAGGCAAAGCATATTTGACCTCAAGACCCAGTGCTTCCCAAGGCTGTTGTAAAATTCATGACACTTGGCAAAGGGATTTACAGGGGCACTAACTGAAACACTGGCCATTTTTTCACAAGATAAAATACTGCAGAGGACATGTTTTAATTAAACTTCGCGTGCAGCAAGATATCCTCAGGCAGCAAAATGTAGATTCCCGTATGCCTTTCTGGTCCTAATGACAAACTGCTGAATTCTGTGTGTACAAAAGGCTACTGTGTTCTGTGTATGCGACCTGCAAAGAAACAACACTTATGCCCTTTTTTCAGTAACAGTCACTCCACCACAGCTGACATTTTCTCCAAGTTTGTTCTCAGTTTTAAAAGCCATGCCTCCAAAATTTGCACAGCAGACATAAAAAGAATCAAGATTAGACCTTTTGCTTGAATTTGCTGTTGGGTTGAGATAGATGGGGTGAAGAAAAAATATATGCTTTTGCCTCGATCTAAAGAGCACATTTGTCTCCTTGGTGATAGATAGGAGACAAGATGCATTCATTTAACTCTCCACTCACCTAAACTTTCTGTTACACTGCTTAGTAATGCACGTTGACCCGTGCCCTTTGACACAGCCAATGTCTAATTCAGACCTAATTTCTTAAAGACGGACCTATTTCACAGAATCCAAGAATCATAGAATATCTCGAGTTGGAAGGGACTCACAAGGATGATAGAATCCAACTCCTGGCTCCACACAGGACTGCCCAAAAATCAGACCATATGTCTGAGAGCACTGTCCAAATGCTTCTTGACCTCCAGCAAGGTCAGTGCCATGACCACTTCACTGAGGGGAGCCTGCTCCAGAGCCCAACGACCCTCTGGTGAAGAACCTTTTCCTAATCCCCAACCTGACCCTCCCCTGACACAGCTCCATGCTGTTCCTTCAGATCCCATCGCTGTTACCAGAGAGAAGAGATCAGTGCCTGCCTCTCTGCTCCCCTTGTGAGGAAGCTGTAGGCTGTTATGAGGCCTCCCCTCAGACTCCACTTCTCTGGGCAGAATAAACTAAGGGACCTCAGCCACTCTTCATATGTCTTGCCCTCTAGACTGTTCATCACCTTAGTTGCCCTCTTTTGGATAGTCTCTAATAGTTTTATGTCCTTTCTGTACTGTTGTAAATGATACTGATTGTATCGCAACCCATATTATTATGGAAAGGAGGTGTGTATAAGCTAAATCCCCTAAATGCTTATATATATATTGGTTTTATAGATAAAAAACACCAAAAGTGATTTCAGTGAGAATTCCCTTGCTTAAAGTCAGATGGAGTTTGATGCTTTAGGATCAAAAACATTTTCTTTAAGTAGTATTTCTATTTTCATTAAGGCAATTTAAAACGTAAGGTACTACTCAGGCTAGGAATGTAGAATGTATCCCACCATTCAAGCCAGATAGTTTGAAATCCTAGAGATAGTAGGAACAAATAAGCTGGAGTTTATCAACCACAAAATGAATAAACACACTTTATTTTATATTAAGCTTGAAAAATATTTTAAATACTACATTGGAATTCTAAGCACAGTAACTCCTCTAGAACATCAAAATTAAATCTGAGTTTGGGACACTTTCCTGAGAGCAAATGAGAAGTATTTGCAAAAACTGATTGCACTGAAGCGTGAAAAATCAATTAAAACTTCCAACCACACTTGGACATAAATATTTTCCATAAAACAGAATGTTGCTAAAAAAACTTTTGCTATGATTACACCCTTAAAAATAATTCATTTCATTTAAATAAATAATTAATCTAGGAAATATCTTTAAATTGAATAGACACAGAAGATTATAATTTTTAATGGGATTAATTGAGTGTTTAAGGATCAAACCCACAAATATTATTTTAACATCCATTTTCTGCTTTATATTTACACATATCCTTCCTTACACAGCCAATGTACTGGGAAATGAAAAGACAACTTCAGATAAATGATCTACGGAGCCAACAGCCTCCAACTGCTGTTGTGTAATCAGTGTCTGCAAAGCTGAACATTACTGAATCTCCTGTATCACTCTGCAGCTCTGTATATAAAGCCTCAGTATGCTTACACCAGACTTGCCCTTCAACCTTCCTTGTGTTTTGTGCTCTTATTCCAACATCTTGCTTACAGCTGTGTCTCACACTTTGCCACTTCATTGCTTAATCTCATACTGATGCCTTCAGAGCCTTCTGTACTTACGGGCAAGGAGTCAGAGAGAATACCTCAGTAAATCCTCAGTTTAGCATAGCATCATCTGGCAAAGATTAGTGGTCCCTGGTGAGTAGCAACAGGGCACAATAGGCTATCCAACTGTTTCACTAATCGAATTGGGAATCCTCCCTGAGGAAATGAGTCAAGATGAAGCAAGGTTGGTTGTGACTCCAACTTTTAACAGCTAGATAATGCCCAGTGCATTATTCTCAAAATTGGATGAATTTTAACATGGAAAAAACTTGTTAAAGCAAGCAGTCAATCAGAGAAACAGACAAAACTAACTTTACTACAGTAATTTCTACATTTCTCAGAGTAGTATTATTATATATAGACAGACCTGCTGAGAGACATAGCACTCATTCTTCAAAGCAGAAGAGAACAGAAAAATAACCACCTCACTGCATCAGACCAACAGATTCAGGAAATTTGGTATCCTGTCACTGACAATATGTATGGACTGCATCTGGGGAAACATTTACTGTGCCTTGGAAGTACTGACAGTAAATTTAATCTGGGTAGTTTAGGAAACAAATGTTCTGAGAATGTGTCAAAATGGGCTTATGCAACCCTGTGAGTAACTGGGAATACTAGTCTACAGTGAATACCATACTGCTGAGGCTTCTTTGCATCTGTTCTGTTTGTGTTTTGTTTGTTTGTTGTTTTTGTTTTGTTTTTACTATTTTTTTAATCTCTCTTACTTAGACAGCCAATATGCTCACTGGTGTTGTCATGACATTCATGACAGTCATGGTGAAAATCCTAGCCATCAGTGGTCCACAGAAGATGTCTGAAAGGGAGGTATGAGAAACTTATCAGTATGGCAATATTTGAACCACATTCATGTTAAAAATTTATCTGAAACCTAAACAGTTAAAAAATATCTTAAGGCAGACAATTTAATACACTTTGAATGTTTTTTTCTCCCCTGCCTGTAGTATAACATTTATGGACAATGAAATATACCTAATTAACTGAGATAAGGCCAGAAAATTGGACATACCGTCATTTGGGGATATTACTAATTTTTTATGCATATATATTTTTAAATCACTAATAAAGTAAGGAAAGTAAACAACACACATGGGAACATTCAGTTTTTTTGGACTAATAGTTATTTCTGATGTTCAGTACTGTAAATTATTGATTTCTCCATTCAGCTTTATTATTTGGTAACCAAAATTCAGAACTGTTTAACCTGACATCACTGTACAACAAAATATATATTTTTTCTATAAACAGAGAGGAATATGTGATTTTGAGGATTATTACAAGAAAGTAACAAAGTGAAAAACTAAAGAGATATCTGATGAATAATGTCTACCAGCTTAGGTTTTCCTGTCACTGCTAGAAAGCTCATATAAATTTCACTTGGGCACTTCTATACATCTTACTTTCATACTTCAAATTGATCCACCTTTTCCTGCTCCAGTGATCCAGCTGCTACTAAACACAAGCAGTATATGCCAGCCTGTGCTGTAATCAACTGTCTGCTTATCTCTTGTCAATCTGTGCCTCTTAACTTTGCTGCAACCAAGAAAAACACTTTCTGCAAACAAGAGAGATGTGGAGGAATGGAAGAGAAATTCAAAAGCTGCAGTATCTGCTGGAGCTTCATTCTCCCCACCCTGGACATTTGCTTGCTTCTTCTTTCCCTAGCATCTTGAAGCTATGTCCCCTAATCTATACAATGGAACCCAAAGGTGAAAGCTGAGAGACGGGCTAAGAACTGGGCCATGAAGGTAAGCATGCAGGAAAGTGCAGTGAGTTGATGCTCTTCTTTGTCAGAAACGGTGACCAGGCTCAGTCAAGAGGAAGGCTTTCCACAGGTCGTTCTCTCCTCAAGTACTCAACTTTCAGTACAAACAGCAGCAGTTTGGTGCCTGTGACAGGTTTATATGAGACAAAGCCTGACACTAACAGCATCTGACAGGCTCTAACAGAGTCTTACAAGAAAACACCTAAGGAACATCTTGCCTTTGAAGCTGAGGGAAGCAGAAAAAAATCACAACACCGCTCTCACTGTATGTACATAGACATAGTAAATGCTTATTGGCTTTATACACTTCACACTTTCCACTGACTGCTGGATTTCATTTTCCTGTAGTGGCAACTGTTTACTCAGTAGGTCTATTTGGTGAAGCTGCTGTGCAAGTCTACAAAATGTAATGGGTTTGAGTGCTAACATTATGTCTTCCCTGTCTTAAACAAGTACATGCCAGTGCTTCTTATTTTCATATTAGTAATCACATCCTACACATTACTAACCATCAGATCTCAGCTGCTAGCAAGCTGTTCCATATTGCCAGCTATTCCTGATATTAGATCATTATAGTTGCTTGGTGGTTGCTAAGGCATAATCTTCCTTATTCTCATTCATACAGAATAGCATTTATTCACTGCTCAGTTTCCAAGCTACCTGTCCTCCAAAATGCAACTCACAATAGATTTGATGACGCTTAAAAAACGTACATCCTTGTTCAGAGTTTTTCAAGAAATCACCCTTTATTTCAGTGTTCACAAATCAGCAGGACTTGATTTTGATAAGCTACAGACAGATATCTGTCACATAAACTTGAATTTGGATTTTGCATACCATCTCTACAGTGCTGTTTTTGTGCTCTTCAACCTTATCAGATAAACTACTTTGCTATTTGTAAACATTTCTAAATAGATTACATTAAACTATATATTAAACATCAGAGTCCGTATTTCCCTAGTACAGGATATATTTTCTAATTCAGATGGAGATTTAGCCAATGAAAATCTAAACTGTTATTTAGTGTACTGCAACCAGAAACACAGCATTGCAGTCTTTATTTCATTCACGCTCTGCTGAGCATATGAATCAAAGTGATATCAGCAACAAGGGAAAGGCACTTTGTGTGCCAAAGCTCATCTGTTTTTAATACACCATTTAATCTCATGATCACTTTCACATTGTCCTGTTTTAACAAAACAGTAATGTGACTATGTTTTCATACCAACAAATTCCACTCTAAATGGAGTTAGATTTAATATTTTCTTTCCAAATTATTCAATTGTTGATGAAAAGCAAGTGCACATTTATACTTCTTCATATTGATAGACTTTTAAAATGTTTATTTTCAGATGACATATACGTGGTACCAAAAGCTGGACAGATTTCTGGCTTTTAGTTTGTTTATATGGTGTGTGGAAATGATAAAGTTGGAAGAAGCCTGTATTTACAGATGCTAAATTAACTGAAGTACGGCATTTCCAAAATATGTTCTCATCATCACAAAATTGTGTATGCATTTGACTAAAATTATCATATAGTTTCAACTGGAAAAAAACACTCAGACATGGCTAGGTTGACAGAGAAGGGAGAAGAGGAGGAGGAGGACAAAGAGGAGGAGGATGAGGGGGAGGAGGACGACTGATCTCTTCCTTTGCCATGTGAGGGATTAGAGCCATTCACAATGGCTATGAAAGATGAGTTTTATTGTTGGTCTCTTGTCTAACAGCATTTAAATCCGAACCTTCTAAGAAATACTTCTAATAGGTTTGTAAGCCTGTTTTCATACCAAAAAATTATAGCATTAAAAATAAGTCAGTAAACTAAGATTTAACATTTTGTGTCTTTCCAGTGAAGTCACTGGTAGAGTAAAAAGCTTTATTTTGTATATTATTCACTCATAGTGTGTAACAGTTGCATAGAGTAAGCAAAAATCTACTCCTCTGCTAGTATTTTATTTAACGTACTTAAAAGTTTATGCAATAGGAACAGCATAAAGCATAAGAAATCATCTACTTTGTTTCAAAAATTGTTTTACTACAAAACTATTTTATACAAAATGTAATAGCTCCAGCAAGAAGGGTTATTAACAGAAATCTCATGTCATGTGTTTGATGAATTTCAAATTTGGCATATTTTAACTACCTCATACCCAAATTAAAAGCAACTCTGCCTTTCTCCAGAATTTCAGTAAAAAAGATGGAAATTTGTAAGACTTATTTTAACTAAAATATGGAGGTTTCTCACAGTTTTAAAAGAATCAGTAGCTTTTCCACATAGTAATACTGCAACAAATAAGTCAACCTTTAGGGTATGGGAATCAAATTAGGATATGTATTTGTGATTTCCTCTAAAACTAGGCAGCCCGTTACTGTGATATCACACTGTTCATCTTGTGCTCCTTGAATTTTATATCAAGCTGTTTGTTTCTCCAACATGAAGTTTTAATAACAACTATCTGAACTTGTGAGATGATCAAAAAATGAAGTCAGACTGCTAAGGATGGCATATGACCTCTGTTAACAAAATGTCAAGATATTAAAAAATCATCAGGGAACTGTATTTTGAGTAAATCTACTGTAATTTATATGTTTGAGGGTCAGTAAAGAAAAACTGTTATATTTTACAAATTAAAGTTACATTACACAACAAGGAATTCTGCAGGGTACAATTCTGTTGTATAAAATCTGCCTTGCACAATTTCCCACAATTTTTTTCATGCTTACATATTACAGTGCAAGTAGGTTTTGTGCTCACTAGCTAACACTAAAGCATTGTGGGATGTTGCTGTTCCCTGCTTGACCTATCTAAACCTTTCTACTCTTGGTGAAGATTTTTTAATATATGAAAATAAACTCTGCTGTACTTAGCTAGGGCTACAAGGATAAAAAAAATTTCCCCAGGCTGTACAAACAAAAGAGAAAGAGAGAAAAAGAGCAAGAATGAGAGAGAAAAAGGGCAAGAAAAGGAAGGANGGAGGGAGGGAGGGAAAGAAAAAGAATAAAAAGAAAAAGCAAGAAAAAAATTAAGAAAGAAAGAAAGAAATTAAGAAAAGGAAGAAAGATGAGCTTATTTAGGGATAAACATCAATTTACAGTTATTACTGTGATCACAAATGCTGTGCCATATCACCCCTCTATTAATGCACTGACTTGCTCTTTGCTAAACCTCCTTTTCTCAATACAACAGAAACAAAAGCCAATAACTGTAAGGAGTATAATTAGAATGAATTTACCTATTTATGAATAAAGCATGTTGAAAAGCACCGAATTTAGGTTTTGATGTGTGGTGTGCTTTTTAAACCAATATGTATCAGCACATAAAAGCATACAAGGCACTGATAAAATCTGTAGTATAGATTGCAGACAGGAAAAGCTAGAAGTGCAACTGAAAGAAGGCGTTTTTTCCTTTGGGATTTTGTTTGTTTGTTCATGAGTGACTTGAAGTTAGGGAGCAGTATGATGCAGAACATAACAGAACAGAACAGGAAGGCTACAGAAGTTTTTACAGAAATAGACAACAAAACAGGAGCTATTGTGAAATGAAAGTGCTTAAAAGTAAATCATAAAATAAATCAATAAAATAAAACTATAGAATTAATGTAAGCAGTGGAAGTTGTGGTACACTATAAAATCTAAAGGTGGAGGTTTTACTTGCGTAACAAAAAGGAAGTGTGCTGGGTTCACTCAGCAAGGTTTTGGCAGCAGAGAGGGCTTCAGGGGTGACCTCTGTGTGTAGAGCCCAGCAGCTGCCCCACATCACATCAGAGCCAGCTCCAGCTGCTTCAGTAGGGACCCACCACTGCCAGAGCTAAGCCATGAGTGACATTGGTTGTGCTTCTGGGAGAGCAGATTTAAGAAAGGGAAAAATTGCTGTACAACAGCAGCTGGAAGAGACGAGTGAGAAATGTGAGAGAAGCAGCCCTGCAGACACTAAGGCCAGTGCAGAAGGAGGGCAGGAGTTGTGGAGCAGAAGCTTCCTGCAGCCTAGGAGAGGCCCACGGTAGAGCAGGCTGTCCCCCTGCAGCCCATGGGCATCATGCAGAGCAGACCTCCACATGCAGCCATGGAGGAGCCCACGGTGCAGCTTTCTGGCTTGAAGGAGGCCACAGTCCATGGAGAACTGCCACAGGAGCAGGCACCAGACTGGAGCTGCAGCCCGTGGAGAGGAGGCCACAGTGGAGCAGGAAGTCTGGGGGAGCTGCCACCCATGGGGACCCGGGCTGCAACCTCATCTCCTTCTACGACTGGGTGACCAGACTGGTGGATGAGGGAAAGGCTGTTGATGCAGTCTACCTGGACTTTAGCAAAGCCTTTGACACTGTCTCCCACAGTATTCTCCTGGGGAAGCCCATGGCATGGACAAGTTCACTCTTTTTTGGGTAAAAAACTGGCTAGAGGGCTGGGCCCAGAGAGTGGTGGTGAATGGAGTTAAATCCAGCTGGCGTTTGGTCAGAAGACGTGTTCACCGGAGGTTGGTATTGAGGCCCACCTTGTTTAATATCTTTATTGATGATCTGGATGAGGGGATTGAGTGCAGCCTCAGTAAGATTGCAGATGACACCAAGTTGGGAGGAAGCGTAGATCTGCCTGAGGGTAAGAAGGCCCCACAGAGGGATCTGGACAGACTGAATTGCTGGGCTGAGGCCAGTGGGATGAGGTTCAATGAGACCAAATGCTGGATCCTGCACTTTGGTCAAAACAACCGTACAAAATGCTGCAAAAGGCTTGGAGCACAGTGACTGGAAGACTGTGCTGAGGAAAAGGACGCGGGGGTGTTGGTTGATGCTTGGCTGAACATGAGACAGCAGCGTGCCCAGGTGGCCAAGAAGGCCAATGGCATCCTGGCGTGCATCAGAAACAGTGAAGTCAGCAGGAGCAGAGAGGTGATCATCCCCCTGTGCTCAGCTCTGGTGGGGCTACACCTTGAGTGCTGTGTTCAGTTTTGGGCCCCTCACCACAAGAAAGACATTGAGGCCCTGGAGCATGTCAAGAGGAAGGCAACAAAGCTGGTGAGGGGTCTGGAGCACAAGTTTTATGTGGAGCAACTGAGGGAGCTAGGATTGTTTAGTCTGGAGAAGAGAAGGCTCAGAGGAGACCGTATTGCACTCTACAATGACCTGAAAGGAGGTTGTGGTGAGGTGGGAGTCAGCCTCTTCTCCCGGGTAACAGCAATAGAATGAGAGGGAATGGCTTCAAGTTGCACCAGGGGAGGTTCGGGTTGGATATTAGGAAAAGCTTCTTCTTTGAGAGAGTGGTCAGGTGCTGAAACAGGCTTCCCAGGGAGGTGAAGGAGTCACCATCCCTGGAGGTGTTTAAGGTACATCTGGATGCGGAACTGAGGGACATGGTTTAGTGGGTAATCTTGGTGGTAGGTAGACGGTTGGACTAGATGATCTTGGATGTCTTTTCCAACCTTGATGATTCTGTGATTCTGTGATTCTATGAAGGTGTTTTTACTTTCTTTTGAGATACTCATTGCTCTAGGCTGTTAGTAATAGGCAATAAAATACATTAATCTCCCTTATGCTGAGTCTCTTTTGCCTGTGATGGTAATTGGTGGGTGATCTCCTTGTCCTTATCTCAACACTTGAGACCTTTTCCATCATATTTTTCCCTCTCTTCATCTGAAGAGGAGTAGTGAGAGAGCAATGTGGTGGAGTTTAGCTGTCCATCAACTTGAAACCACCACAGGATGATGCCAGGGCAATGGTTCTTCTACAAGCAGATGGGAGAAATGCAGTTTTTAAAAACATTAACTTGTTAATTGCTTCACAAGAACATCTTTCATCTTCTGAATGACTTACTCCATCTCTTTAGTCCACCTTTTTCTGATATACCAAATGAAGGCTTTTTCAGGACTGGTGAAAACAGTAACTCAAAAGCACCTGGCTTTGAATTCAAATGTTTTTTTTTAATCAGCGATCCATAAGCCTGTCTTGCAACAGCACGTGTACAAGCCTATGACATCTCCCTAGCTGTAAGTGTCTATGTGTCTTGACCTTTCAATTTCCTTGAGAGCAGACTAACAAGACAGCCATGCCCACTGGATGTGGTTATTAAAACAGAAAAGGTTCACAGCACTCTGTCATTTTCAGAAGAAAATCCAGCTAATGGGGAGTTCTTGACAATGCTTGCTTTTGTCTTTGCACTTGCATGTTCAGCTGTACCTAATCTTTTGTTTGCAGTTAGATAGAAGCCAGGACAAATTATATGTCTGTCTATGCCTATTCAAAGAGGGAACAAAGGTTTCAGAGTCAGCTGTTAAAAATGGAGATATTTTTCTAGCTCCTTACAAATATTTAAACTGTAAGTATTTGATCCTCAAAAATAGCAGGCCCAGCTGAAACTGCCAGTTCCCGAGAAACCTTTTTTTAAAAATATTTCATTTTTCACCCAAATACTTTCAAGACCAGTAAAGAGAAATAATTTTTAGGTTTGATTTTATAAGACAATATTCACTTAAAGGCCTACAGTTTTGGTTTTAGGTTTTTTTATTTGGTTGCTTTTCGTTTTGTTTTCTGAAGAAATAATGCAGAAAGTGAACAAATCCAAATAAATATTTCTTTTATTTGCAAAACATTTATTTAATAAAAAATTTAAGGTATTCCTGGTCCTAAGAAATATCATACTTTGTAAACTTTTATACTTCTAAATAAGATACATGCTGTAATTTTAGCAGAAAGTTTTTACCATTAGTTCAGCTGCATATTGTTGTATTTATCCCTTATTTTTGACTGTACAACCCTGACGCTTCCTTCAACAAGTCTTACGTGGTCTTTTATGTAGTAAGCCCAAAAGACACACACTGGACTCTGCAACACAGAGCAGTGGTGGTGGATGAATGTCTTCCAGGAAAGGCTGGTCATTCTAAAATGTTTTAACATTGATCTAGTGTATAATTTGCACGATTTTGAAGAACTCTGGAGATTTTGGCAGCGGGGAGGTGGCAATACTGCATCATAATATGAATCCTGATACCAGTACACATTATTCACTCACTTTTGAAATGGAGTTGTGATGTAGCATGGTCGTTGGTAGTTATACCACAGTTGTGATTGTTGTCCACCATTTGTAAGAGGCTGTTATCTTTTGTCTCAAAGCTTGCTGCTAGAACTCTTTTGTCTCAAAGTTTACCCACCTGCCTGCTGCCCGAAGGCTTGCAGAACAGGGACAATGAGAGACAAGCAGCCACTAAACGGCCATCAAGCAGCCTTTCAGCCTGGCACCTTGAGGGAGGCAACCACTGAAGGGAACGGGCAAGCCTGGGCTTGCACTGTCCGTGCCCGTTCATGTGATACGTGACATACCTGGGTGCCCAGGAATGTCATGCTGGCCGAAAAGGAGGATAAAAGGCTCCCATCCAAGAGGGGAATGACAGCTGGTACCTGCTTGGTACTTGTCTGGTGCCTGCTACCTGCTGCCCAAGACCCGACACTTGCTCCTATTCCTCCTGGGCCCCGCTGCTGCTGCTTCTCCCGACGCCTGCTTCACCTGAGCCTACTACTGTTTCTCTGGACGCCCGCTTCTCTCAAGGCTGCTGCTGCTGCTGCTCCCCCCCGCGCTCTTCCTCCCTTGCTCCACAGGCCTGAAGACTTCCTCAAACCATCAGAACAGCGTGGGATCCGTGGTGGTTACTATCCCTGCTTTTTGTACATAACCCTCACTCTTATTTCCTATCTTTTACTATCGCCTGCCTCCCCATCCCCGTCTCCCTCACTGGCCAGAATTCCTATTAAACTGGTCAGACAACATTTGACCTCGTTTGCGTCTTAATCTCACTCTGGGTATGTTAAAGAGTCTCCCCTCACTCCGATAATCAGAGTGGGACACCATTGTGGTTCTCCTGGCAGTATGCAGTGTTCAGGGATAATGAAAAGTTATTGTTTGTGGAGTGACATTAAGGTCCTCATTTTTTTTGCAATGAAAAATCAATCTGCTGCAGGACAGAATTTAGATTTGCTTACACAGCTTTGTGTGGAATACCTGAGCTGGAAAGCAACTACAGTATTAAGACAGCAGAAAGGCCAACTATCTGCCTTAGAGCACTGGAAGCATTGAACTATGTTACGCAGACATGGATATTGGGAAGAAAACCCTGAACTGCGAGTATCATAGGATACATATAATTAACAGGGCTTTGTTTTAATAATACAGGCAAGAATTGGGAATGGGCTGACAATAATCACTTTATTTAAAAAAAAAAAATGCCATGCTATAATTATCTCATTTAGCAGTAACTAGATGAACCAATAGATAATTTTGCTGATCAGAGAATTATTTAATAGTTCACTTCTTCCAAGTACCCCCATGCAACAACAGAACAATACCGGTTCTGTAAACATTCAGTTTTGTGTAGCTGAAGAGATAACATCAATCCATTTATTAACACAACCTATCACAAGAAAATGAGAGTTGGATTTTCTTCTGGAAAAAAATGTCTGTAGATAAGTGTATAGAATGTCATGAACGTTTGGAAGTGTATATGTAATTGCATATGCATATGCGTCTGAAAAGAGTCAAGTCATCCTTATGTTTCTATAGATATTTCTACAGCATATGAATATGTGTGCATATAGACAAGACAGTTTGGCATTAGAATTCCTTAGATTTTTCTGCCTGTATTCTACTAGTTGATCCCAAAAGATGTGCCATGACGTTTACGATATATAATATGAAAGTGCTTAATACAATATCTTGTTTTTAAAAAAGAACTTGTGATCTGGGACTAGGATTTCTTTGCAGGAATGGATTAGAAAGTATTCTTTGGTGACTGACTAGAATAGCAGAATAGCAAATGTTTCTTTGACCCTTGTTCTAGTGCACTAGTAAGTTCAATATTCAATACAAAATCATTTTTGTACATAGTCTGAAATTAAGTCATTTTTTCCAAACCATCTGGGGACTGAAATAACCCCAATAGATTTTAGCTTTGTAGGGCAGGCTGGATTTGTCACAGCAATAGTGTGCAAATTTTATACTCTTCTCTATAGCTTATTAGCTGCTTATCTACTGCATTTTTAGGTGAGAAATCTAAATGATTAGAAGAGGCTTATTCAACCTAAAGAATACTTGGTTTTTTGTGATGCATACACTCCAAAAGTTCATGGTTACTTACTGTGTAGTCTTCACAAAATTTGACACAAAGTTAAACTGTCATAAAAATCCCCACACTGTACTGCTAGGCAGAAAATATATTCAGGCTAAGAGGGACTAAATAACCTTGTCTTCGCTGCATTCTGTAGCCCTGGCTTGCACTTCTGCCCTCTGCTAGAATAAAAAACTGGTACTGTCCATAACCCGGAGTCAAAACAGTTTAATCTGGAAAGACGCTATTTAATTTACATGCCATTGTATTTAGGCAAAATCTACTTACAATCTTTGTACATTTGTTTTAAAAATACAACTTATTCCGTTCTCAGAATTTTTGTTTGAAATGAGCATTTCAGTTAAAGCAAATTCTGGTTGGAGACAAAGATGTTTTCCAAACTTCCTTACATATGACAAGCTAATTTTCCTTTTTTTTTTTTTTTTTTTAATAACTTCAAAAAGGTAAGCACAGGGTAAGTAAATATTTTACATCTATGTAAATGAAATAAACAATGAAGAGTTAAACTAAAAGACCAGAAGAGGAAACATTAGAAATTATTTGGTCACTCTTGTAGGCTATGTTCTTAAATGTGCTAGATTCTTCCTTGAACTGGAAGACAAGAGTTCTTACGTGATGGAGAAAAAATTGTTTGGCTGATAATCTGCAGCTTGCTGAAGAGTGAATAACAGTGTGCTCAAATCTATCAACATGCAATGAGCCTTGCCCTCACTCTGTACCCTCCTCTCTTTATTATGTATAGCCATGTGAAACCACTGCTCTTGGTATGAAAACAACACGCCAATCAGCTGCCCATAAAAGGTGCTTATGTATATGTTAAAAAGCAATCTATTTACAGTGAGGGAGAGGAAAAGTATAAGCTTTTCATTATACTATCGGAGTTTCTGTGATTCTGAGCATTTTTATCTACCATTAGCTGTAACTGAAATTCTAGGAACACCTTGCAGGTTAGGACCATTGCTTTTCATTACATAAATCTACAAACTAAAAAGTCTTTAGTAGTTATATACTACTTGCTTTTCACAGGCAGCATAACAATGAGATTCCTGAAGATATGGAGGAGACAAGAATTGATTTTAGAAACGCTAACAGCATCACACAGAAATTTGCCTTCAAGGAATTGCTCCAGTAATTCTCTCTCTCATTTATTAGATTATAATGACTGAGTCAAAAGAAATTCTGACATAATCTATAAAATGATTCCTAATAAAGTTCATCTAGAATGTGTGTGTTGGAATCTCCCATTATAAACTCATAACCCTAAACTCATCAAATGTTGCTTCTGATTTCTGATTACTTTAAAAAAAAAAAAAAAAAAGGCATGCTAGTGGAATTTTTTTTTAATTGCAAAGTGTGGCATATTTAATTCTCCTTTGTATAGATGTCTGTACATATCAGGTTACTGCATCTTTCAGAAATTGTAGGACAAGCCTGCTACTTTCTCCTGAATTGAAGCTAAGAAGTTAAAAGATTCGGCAAAAGTTAGGATACAGTTCCACTTGGTGTTTGCTAGCTATTGTTTAATGAATCTTTCTAAGGTCATGAGTGGACCTTGTGATTCTGGGATTTTTATTCTTCACTGTTTTTTTTTTTTTTTTTAAATAAAATCCTGATGCACAACTGGCTGGGGCTCCCACATCAGTGTTCCCTGTGGATCTCCCTCCACTTATCTCAAAGCTTATCTCAAAGCTAAGTACACAAATCAGAAGGGCAAAACACAACATGAATATTAATGTCTTGGCTGTGAGTCTTTCAACTGGCAAGGCTCTCTTACCTGGTCAGCTGCCAGATGTCATCATTCAGAATATGAAACTACTTTAGGAGAAAGGTATAAAATGAATCAAGAATCCACTGGAAAGCACAAAACTGTTATTTGTTTTTGACAAAACCTTGTATTCATTTTTGGCTACCAAGTATCAAGATATCTAGCAGAATTTTAAAATAAAGTACTGTCCAAAGATGAGTAAAATTCTGCGAACCAAAAATACAGAAATAATAATAGATGAATATGTGAAAAACCAGGGCTAATGTCATTGTTTCTTTTCTTGTAGACACTGAATATATATCAGTAACATATTTAATGGACACTTGAGTATTAATTTTTGACATCCTTTTCCTTCTTTCTCTCTCTTTCTAGGATACTTTATGTGAGTAAAGAGAAAATAAGGCTATCTGCAGACTGGCAATACCTAACACCAGCTGTTTTCTGTATATTTCCAAAGCTGATCACCTCACATTACCAATTGCTGTGACACATGTAATATCATTAGACAGGGAATAAACAACTTCAAAACCATCTACAGAGCCCAACATCTAATTAGACAAACAAGCAGGCTGGGAAATCAGGAACATCAGAGCCAAGTCTATCTTAAAATGTGCTGTGAAAAAACTTATGCCAACTGTATGTACGTTCCAGGGCAGTGTTGTAATGATTTGAGCTACAAATAATTATGATCAAATGAAACTCAAAAAATACCAGTTTTGTAATTTGAATTCTCAAGGGGAAGGAAAAAAAGAACAGACAGAATTACAGATTTTTATATGCTGTAACTGTGTAGTAAAATGGAGAGTGAGAAAAAGTAATAATTTCAGAGGTGGATGAAGTCATATCAACTAGAAAGAGTTTGCAGAGGATGCCATGGCATTTTGGTAGGAAATCCTACAATTTTCTTCTGGGCCAATTAATATAAAGGTAACTATTAAGATACCTTACAGAAATCAAATTCTGACTGCAGTAGTGATGGGAAAGAAGAGTAATTTTCACACTGGCTGGTTCACCTTTGGCCAGACTGATACTGTCACTTATCCAGAAGGGCTATAATTTTTACCTACAGCCTGGCTGAGGTAACAGAGAACTGTTATTCACCACAGAAAGTGGGTTCATAGAGAAGACAGAACTGGGTGCATAGAAAAACAAGAAGAAGCAACAGGTAATGCAACTTTGAACTGAATAAAAGGAAGAAAAATAATTCTTGGTGTAAGTGCTTAAATAGCTGAATGTATTATCCAGAGAGGCATTAGAATCTCTGTCCTTGGAGATTTTCAAAACCGAACTATAAAACGTCCTGAGCAACCTGATCTACTTTGAAGTTAGGCCTGCTCTGAGAATGTGACTGGGCTAGATGAACACCACAGATCTCTGACAATCTGAATTATCTTATGATTCTGCGATATTCTACCATGTTTCAGGAGTGGGCTCCTTGAACCTTCAGCCAGGACTGTGTGTCAGGACTGTAATTTATGGAATTTTATTTTGACACCAGGAACAAAAATTTTATTCTTTAAAGGTGAAACAGTTCTTAATGTGTATGTAATTTTTTTTTTTTTGTCCTCTCTCTGATGTGTCTTGAACTCTCTGTAGTGTTTCAAGCTGTTTTCTCTACCTGGACACTTCTTTTCAGATCATTTTTGAACTGTATGAATCAGAAGCACTCTCTTCCATTGCCTCTGTTCCTTAGGGAACAGTTAGACTTTTGGGGTTATTATTTACAAAGCCATTTTATAGTGACAGCTGTGAATGCCATCTGTAAGTATTCCTCATATCTCAACAGCAACTCAATAGTCCCTGCCACCTCCTCAAAACAAACAAGCAAGCAAGCAGACAAACAAACAAGTCAAATAACCAAACAAACAAGCAACAACTAAAAGAAAAAAGAAAGGAAAGGGGACAGAGTAGCAGATGAAAGAAGAGAAAGGTGAAAAATGAGAGGAAAATCCATAAGTAATAAAATATATGTTATAGCTGTTACAGACATGGCAGATTTACAGAGAAATCAAAGTTGTTTTTTGTAATAAACTCATAACTTTTGGTCTATCTAGGTGTGCTGTAATGTTATTAATTTTCTTGTTTATGTTATGCAGTACTGGAGGGCAAAGAGAAGCAGGCACAGGATTATTTACCTTTTGCTTCAAACTCGAACTTGCCAGTTACTCATAGCATTTTTTATTTTGCCATTTTAGATAAGATTTAAGATTTTTAGATAAGATTTACAGAATTTCTGTTCAATTCTGTACATTCCAGATTTAAAATATAAAAAGAAACACATTGCTCTTATTATACAGACTCAATCTCTCTTTCCTTACCCGCTTAGAAATTAAGATTGTGCACATCTGTCAGAAGGTAGGTAACACAGTACTCAGGATGTTTGTGAGAAACACCACATCAATGCCAAACAAAACAATGAAAATGATGACAGATTTCTGAGTTTTTACTAGAAGTTGATATGCAGACTTGCAAGACATTTATTATTTTCTTACAGAAAAAATACGTGAACAAAATTGGTTTTGTTACTGCATATTTCCAGAACATCTGGAAATAGGAAGTTCCTTTGGTGGCTTTGACTAGAATTGACTCATGATAACTGAGCAAAGCTTTTAAAGGTTGCCTAAGGTATATTTCCCTTGAAAACCAAGATCCATGTGCATCTTACTAATACGAACGTTTCAAGTATGAATACAGGAATTATAGGATCTTTCTCCAACAAAAGTTAGTCCTGTCCGTAAGTTGAGAAATCAATTCTAGGATAAAAGAGTAAAAATATCCTGGCATACATAGTAAATATCAAGTTGTAATATTAAATTAACTCTGTTTTTTAAAATTAGTTCAACTAATCATGAACTTACAATTGCTTTGTAAGTAATTTCTTTGGCAATTTAATTTATAGAATTTCTTGTATATAGAAGTTTGTGGGTATAATTTTTTTATTTTTTTGCTCTGCATTCCATAAACAACTGCTAGCAGGGAGGTCCCTAAAGATTTGCACTAATACCCTCCTCGTATCACATTTTTGTTGCAGAGTGTTTAGTATTCATGATATTCTTTGTTTCTATGGAAAATATTGTACTTTTTTTCTTCTTGACTATGACTCATTTCTAGATTTGTTCAGAACTTTACTGACCCAAAGAAACTAACTTGCCCTTATTATTCATCTGTTGTAACTACATAACTATGCTGAAAGCCACATATAAAATGTAATTCTACTAAATTACCTTATTTCTGATTGGCAGACAGAATTTTCAGAGTTTCACAAACATTGATGTTATATGAGCCAAGTTTTTATTTCATTAGGACATGAGTCATTCTATTTGTCATTCTACTGATCTAAAACAAAGGAATTCAGGCTTTTATACTGATTTAGTGTACAAAGAAGACATTCCCAGGTGAAAATGAAAGAACATAAACTGTGTTACCACTTCCATATTTAAATGTCTCCCATACCTGCTTATTCTTCCCCTCAATACACAACTCATTGAAGATCATGCTTTTAAATATCTCTTACTGATGCATGAGAGAGAGAACATTAACACTAGTGATCACTAGTGATAGCAGTTGTTACATAATTTTATTCTGAAGCTATTTCCTGCTGCTAGAGGGTTTGAAATAACATTTGCTTGTATAATTGTAATTCCATTTATTTTATCCACCTTGGTCTACATAAAAAGCACAAATTAATCCACGGTGAATATTTCATGGAGATAACCTCTTTAGAAAAAAAATGAATTAAATGTTTTTATTAATATTCGACACGTTGTTACAAAATAACTAATGGTAAAAGTCATACTTCAAACAACCAAACTATAATAACTTCAAACATCAGCTTTTTCTCCTCATAGGACATCACTTCAATTGCCTTTTGTCAAACAGTAAATTATGCGTAATATTATTTATACATATATATTAATATAGACATGATTTCATCTTCTTTAGCCTTCTGTGAAGTACTAGTTATCTGTTATCTCTATGGTGGACAAAGAGAAAGAGTTTCTAGAAGCCAAATAGCATTTCCTGTAAAAGATGACTTAAAACAGGTGTGGTCTTGCGAACATCTTTTCTCCTCAGAGATACCTCAAGCTGACTGTGCTGCTTGTCTATGTCTATATCTATTATTAAATGTTATGAAACCTGTCTGAAATGTAGGAGTCATCTTTGTTAAATTATCTGATTAGAGACTAATCTCAAGGAAACAAAGACCTAGGAGTGCAGAAAGACAGCAAGGCCTTCATAACCTAGTAATCACTGCAACAAGAGCACACAGAAACAGATAATCTCTAAGACCACACAACAAGAGCAGTTAGACCACTGTTCCTCGTGTGCAGTTCACCAAAATGAGTCACAAAAAGAGACCGTCTCCCTATAACAGCACACAATTAAAATGCCTTCCTGCCTCAACAGGCATGGAGCTTACCAGTGGCAGAGGTTTGGGGGACTGAAAAAAAATAATTAAACAATGATTTCAGGGGATGGTGAGATGGTGAAAAACTTATCAGGAGATCTTTAGGGGAAAGGTCAAAGGCAGGGAAAGGAATGGATCAAGGCATTTCAGGGAGAGCAAATATAAGGGAAAAGGTGACAAAATGGGCAAGCTAACTATAAACAGATTATGTGAATACTGGTGAACTTCAAATTGGACTAGTTAGCAAGTCTGATAATAGATCAGCAGCTAGAATGAAATGTCATGAAGTCAGGGGTCATGAGGGCCCAGGTGTTGGAACTTGAGGAAACTGTGTTCTAGGAACTTACTATAGGGTGGACTGAGCATTTAAAGCTAGCTATGGAAGTGACTTGAGCCTTGCATGTGTATGTTCCACTAGTGGATTTCACCCTCACAAACTAGAGAAGAGGCACAGCCCATGGCTTCTTATGTTTGGAAGCTGTGCTAAGAAAGGAGCTCTTTTCTGTTTGCATCGATCTGTGCAGCCAACCATTTAATACTGAGCATATGCCTCTGCTGGCAGTATGTGCTCAGACTCGCAATAAGTAAGCCATGCAGTATGAGGAGCTCCCCAGGTTCCATAAACCCCACATTTTGCTGCCTCTGGTGAAACATAACCATACTCTGCCACATGAATCTGAGAATGGCACCAGAGCAGAACAACATTGCTTAACAGTTTGCTCCCCCCTGTTTTCTGCTTATCTGGGCAACAACTGGCAAGGTCTTCCTCCAAACTCATCTCTCTTCGTTATTACCTGTTTGTAATTCCTCTGAAGGAGAACCTTAGAAATTTAAAAGCAATAAATCTATATGTCCTCCTAAAGAGTTCCCTAAAATGCATGTGACCTGTGGAATGGAATTCACTGTACATATTCCATTAAGTTATAAAGTCAGTTCATAAATCACCACCACAAAAAATAACAAACAATCCACGGGGGAGAAAAAAATCTCTCTTAAGTAATTTGAATCTTAATTACAAGTGCACACTGATAGCATTAGGAGATTGCTTATCCATTTTTTATATAGCTTTTCAAAAAAGTTGACTCTGCAAAGAATTTTAGTGAACAAGAGCTCCCTTTAATTCTCTGCTGTTTTCCAGGTCTTTCTTCTGCATTCCATACAGCCTTCATTCTTGCCTTGGTTTTTTATACTATTAGTAAATCAGTGGGAATAAAAAAGAAAAAAAAAGAAAACGTAGCTTATATTCAGACACAATTATACACCAATTAAGATTCAAAAAGCTCTTATCCCTGCTGTTGACTACAGAGCTTCCTCTTGATCTCAACACATTGCTCACATTAAGTACCATATTGAGTGACAACAATGGAAACTTAAAACTTGAATCACACTTTAATCTGTGATTGCATCTGAATATATTTCATCTATCTCCCTGAATATTTGTTTTTAATCTTTCTGTGGCAAGAATTACCAGACTACAGTGAAACAAGATACAAGAGGACAAAAAAGAGGAAGGTTTCCTGAAGACTAATTATGCTATTGCCCATTCATTCTTATTTCTTCTCATTCTGTACTTGTATCATACCAACTATCTGTACAATGCTTTTTAGCCAAGAATGAGGTGTTTGTTCTCCACGACAATGCAAACAATATCTAATAAAAGCATTCTAGAGTGTTGGATTATGACTTACAACTAATATGAATATAACATAAAACCAATGAGTTTTGCTGCTATTGATCTTGCTATTGATTTAACCAATACCCAACACTCTTCTAAAATTCATTTTTTAAAAGCTTAATTGGCAGTAACAATCAGTTAATGTTTGGGATCAAAAGGAAATTACAGGGAAGGAGAATGATTTAAACGAGGATAAGAAATAGGAAAAGACAAAAGAAAGAAAAAAAAGAAGATCTAAAAGAAAGACAATGTTCTAAGTATGAGATATGAAAGAAAAATAAATGCATGAAGATAGAAAACTGCAAGAATAATGAATAAAATGGCTTAGAGAAGTTAAAGAGAAGAAGAAAAAACAAAAACAAAAACAAAAACAAAAAAAAACAGGTAATTAAGAATTCCAAGGAAAAGAATGAAATAAAAAAGGATTTCTATATACTTCTTTCTGTGCATTTGTGCTTACTGTAAAGGAGAGTAGATGGAAAAAGACTAAATAAATGAAGGGAAATCTGTGGAAATATTACCGAAGAAAAAAGAAAAGCAAAACCAAGGTGAAGAGCAAAAAAATAGAACATTATAAAGCTTGTATTGTAAGCAGCAACATTTTAAATTTACCAATGTTTTATAATAAATTTTACTTTCTCTTCATTTCCATTTATTGTATTCTATATTCATTATTAAACATCAAGTCTTGAGTCATGTCCTGAAAATTAAGTTGCTAGATATGAAAATCCATGTGCCATTTTAAACAAATTTCTAAATGTAGAACATTGATTCTAAATATTTCTCATAATAAAGCAGATGCTTTGTTTTAGTTTCAAATTAACACGTGGCATTATTTTGTTATAATGATATTTCATATTATGTATTTCACACTGGTATACAAGAAGTATGATGCAGAAGACCACAGTTCCACATGAAAATCTTAAGCACATATTTTCAATGTGCATCATTAACATTACATTTCTTTGCTGTTTAAAATAGTTGGAAATGTTAAGCACTTGAAATACATGTAATTGACCACTCAAGTTAGATTTTCATTAAGATTTACACTGTTACAAACTGCAAAGATAATTTTAAAATCACATAGGTCTTTTGCATCAGTAAAAGTGTCTTCATACAACGTATAAGGCTATGTAAAGAAATGTCATCTGGTCGTGTAAGAAGTACCAAGTATTCATTGATGGAAAGAAACAAAGTAGTAAGCTTCACTGCCAACCAAGCTACTCTTTCATGTATTTGATCAGTATCATTGGAATGATTAAGGCAGGAGAACTAGCACCAAAGCACAGACTCAGGCACGCCTCTTGTTGACCAGTTTTGTCCTAAGGTAAAGACCACCCCAGTCCTGCATCCTGTTTACAAAACCAGTGGATTTTCATCACTACAGCTAAAGCGGAGATGGTCAATAATAGCACAATATTTTAAATCACATTTGCCTCTTAAAGATGCAGTTTTTGCAGGAAGAGTCTCTGCAGAGAGTATTAGGTGTCTTTTATATGTCTAAATCATAACCTGTGGGACTAAGTATTATTAAATATTACTTTAGTACTTCGCCATCTCCTGTAGAATTCCTCCTTGAGTAGAGGAATTATATCATTGTAGACTTGGTCTAGGAAAACTTGTAATTCCAAATGAAAAAGATGATTCCTTTATTTTATTTGTTCTTAAAAAGTTTGAAAAACTATACTCAGTGCTTGGATGAAATAGCTCAGGTTTGAGTTGCAAAATCAGACAGCTGATCATGTTTTTTCTTCCTTTTCTCCCAACAATTTGAAACTACTTTTATATTTGCAGGAAGTTCCTGAAAAACTGTCAAAGTCCAGATCTTTTGTTTTTCTGAACAAACCTAATTGCTAAAATGTTGTATTTGTACCAAAACCAACCAACTAAATAAATAAATAAAAATAAATAAATAAAATAAAGAGAGAGAGAGAGCATTTCTGGTGTTCCATCCGAAGTGTCAAATATTTGCATTCATAATTATATATTGTTTAATTATATATTGTCAACGAGTTTACACACTCTTCAAACATATCATAGAATCCCTGCAAGTATTACAGCACCTTGTCTTTTTTGGGATGTCATGCTGGAAACTACAAGTACATGATTCTGACATCTGCTCTCCAATCTCTCCTACTCTCCTACTATTCAGTGTCCTAAAGCTGTCTTTTTACCCTAGCTTTTATAAGGCTTTTTGTTGCGCACAGTAGCCATTTAGAACAATCGTAGAAACACCTCATACCTTGCTATGTATGTTCAAAACACATTTCTATAAACTAAGAATTCTCAATGTTGTTGTGTTCCACTAGCAGAAATATTAGCAGAAAAAAACACCTACAAAATCAAGTTTTCTTCCTTTGAAACATATTTTGAAATCTCAAAATGAAAAGGTAGAAACACTGCATTCAAAGGATGCAGGATCAAAACCTTGCAGTTTAAAATGTTATTAGAGTTTACTTTCAGTCAGATATAAAGGCCCATTAAAATCACATAGTTGTAATTGTGCATGTTGCATAGGCAGAAGCTGTAACCAGGTATTCTTATTTTCAATGCCTATATTCCTTAATGACACAAGGCATTAAACTCACTGCTTGAAGGGACCTCATCAGCCACCAAATCCAGTCTCCTGCAATTGCAGAAAACAACGAAATAGGGATTGAACTTGAAAACATTCTCAAGATCGTTTACTTTATTGTCTTTTGTGCAATTCGGCCAAGAAATACCTCTATAATATGACGCATTTAAGACCAATATCCAAAGGACCACAAGCCTCAATTAGTCACAAATAAAGCAGGAGACAAGCAGGTTGCCAGTAATGCATTAAATTGCTAAGTGTAGGGAATTTGTTATCCGAAAGAAGTGAGTGCAGTTGCTTCCCTAATGATCTCTGCCCATCTGCCCTTAGGAAAATTGTTTCCTATTTCCTGTCACGAAATATCTAGAAATCAGATTAATCATAAATATGGAAGCAAATAATACTTAACAACAACTTGGAAATTTGGAAAGCGGCTCTCTGCATGGAGAAGACAAACAATCACATTCATCCTTAATTCTGAGTACTTAAAGCATGATAAGAGATGTAGTCATTGCTAGAGTAAAGTTGTTTCTTTATAAGTGTGGGATTTATTGCTTACATATGTTGTACATATTGAATAGATATTTAGATTCCAACAATTGTCTGTGAAGACGGATAAAGTCAGGTCAAGGTTTGGGAATCACAAACTATATCAAATTCCTTTACTGCTGAATTATTAACAGAGTTCAACACTCCAGTGACAACTATTAGAAAGGCCCCTTGAGAAATTCAAGCATGGATATTTGTAGTCAGCTTTTTGGCTATAGAAAAAAGCTTTCATTTACCATTTCTATGTATTGGTTTCTAGGATATTGTTTAAAAGTTATTGTGTAAGATAAACCTTTTTAATTCAAATACATATACCTAGTTTATTATACTTTAGAAATCATAATACGATCAAAGGAAACATTGGAAGAAAACAGTGACAGAACCTGATAACCAAATCAGATAGAAGAGCTCTTTCCCCAAGACTTGTTTTTTTGTCATCAAAGAAAATGTCCACTATAAGAATCCCTGTCTTGATTAGGCAGCCAGAGAAAACATAACTCAACTACATAGGCAGAGGTACCCAATTCATTAATGAATAAATGTTGATTTAGAAGGTGGATGGGGAATGAAAGAGACAGAACCTTAGGGAATGGAGAAGTGTATATGGCAACAAAAGTCAGTAGCAATAATTAGAATTTTTAATAAAGATTTGAAATATTCTAGAAGTAAGAAAAAGGCTAAACCAAGCCTCCTATAAAATAATATGCCATTAAATTCAGTGAAGGAGTTCTAATCCTTAACTCCATAACTATTTTTATTCCTTTTTTTTCTAGTCCCAATCAATTTTGGAAATATTCCTTCAGGAGAGGAAACAGATCATAACCTTCCAATAAAGACACAGTTGATGATAGGGAGTTTTCCAATATAATGGAGATATAGTCTCAACTCAATCAGTACAAATAATGTAACATCGAAGAAAATGAAAATGCATAGATCTAAAATACTTTGTTTCCCAGACCAGCTCCATGAAAGAATTAGACTGTTGGAATAATTACTTTTTACCCAAAATGCTAGTTTGATAGAAGTCCTTGGAGAAGGGATGTAGCAGGAACCCTTCCTTTCCTAGACTACCCATGTTCTTCAGAAGATCCATTTCACTTGTATGTAAAGGATGATGCCAGTAACAACATAAAAACAATCACAGGGAGTATACAAGATCTTATTATAAGACCACTATTAATCTAAATATGTAAAGGCTACCTTCAGCATATTTCTACCACATTCCTTTAAAAAAATGTGTAAACAGGTATTTCCCACTTTTGGGGTTCTAACTGGTACTTTACCAAATGCCTAACTAAACAAAACAAATCAATCTCCAAAGTGCTTATGGATGTCGCACAAGTTACCTAAGGGAACATTTTACTCTCATGATCATGGAATTCTTTGACAGCTATAGAAGAACAACATCCAAAGCTACATATACATCTGCAGAACATACACTTTCTTGTTTTACACATTGACAAATCTTTTTTAAGTCCACATAGCTCTCAGGGCGAACTGTGCCATTAAGACTTTTAAAAGCTTTTTTGCTTTAAGGCAAAATCACAAGATTATGCATCCTTTAACCAGTAATTATGCCTTAAATATATAATATGAGTTAAATAACAACTATGTTGATTAGAAAGATTTGTTTTCCTGTTTCATAATCATAATGTAGTTTAACAGCACACATGAATAGCTAGATCTCTTCACAGTAACATTCTCTCCACAATCAGTTTTATGTTGCAATCATCTATCTGTGGGCAGACATGGCTACAGTCAAGTGTTGAGTTCAACTGGTTTTCAGGAGCAAAAGCCTGCAAAACAGTGTATTGCCACTGCAGATTATGTCTAGTCAGAAATTATGTGAAGTGGTACTAGGAAAACTCCATTTAACAAAAAACAAACAGTATTTCAAACAAAATCCTGCCATGCATTTTGGAGAACTGTGTAAGCTTGGAGAACCTATGCTTTTGTTTTTCCTCATTCCAGGGTTCTCACCTAGCACGTCTACCTGTAGTACTGAAGTCCTGGAAGTCCTGGACTTCCTCATCTTCCTCATCTGTGATCTGTTTGCAAGAGTGGAAGTAAAGAAGAAGAGATTCATGTCAAGCAATGAGAAAGAAACGAAAATGTCTGGTACATCTCTAAAATTTCAAAGACATGCAAGCATAGCTGCAACGCACTCCCAGAGATTTCTGAAGAGATTTGTATTTTGTGTACATAGTAAACCTACATCTGCAAAAGTGTGCATCGTATTTTCTTTTTCTTTGATATGAAACATCTGATGCTTCTACTTTCCAAGCCTGCAGATTGCATCAGGTAAACCAGTGAGCTGTGAGGTATGACACTTCTTTATAAATAATTAATAGTGGTTCTCACTGTTAATGATTGTGAAGTATTTGCCTAATCAATATATTTGTGAATGATAGTTTCTAACAAAGATATGTATTAGCTAATATGGGAATAGTTACAAATAGTTAAAAGTATAAAAGCAGCATAATTAATATCGCTAGCAAGAGAAACCTATTTTATTTGAGGATAAAGTTGGTGAACAATTGCATATAGGCAGCAGAAGTAACTGAAATGTCATTTAAATTCATATTTTCTTGATAAAAGTAGCACAAACAAAAATCAGTTACTTTTTATTCCTCATTTTTTCTTACATTTTCTGGGGGGATGAGGGCAGCTGCCTGCCCTCAGCTTGTTCTAAAAGCAGACAATTACTGCACTGATTGCCTCAGTTCTAAGCTATTCTGTGCATGCTGACTGCTAGTTTGTTTTAAATACAAAGCAGATGTGAAAAAATACAGAAAAATTGAAACCAAAAAATGTCAATCATTTTCTCTTTAAAATGCTAGCTTGAAATATTAAGAATAGCTCCATTAAAGGGTTTTTGTTTTTGTTTTTATTTCTTTATGGCAGATAAGAATCAAAATGTCTAAAGTACCAGGGACCCTAACTACCCTGTCTGTCCTTATCTAAGTGATAAAAGGCTTATATTGGCCTTATTGCTTAAGTATGATATATATACTGTAGCATTTTTCTTTCCCCATACTGCAGGAGGAAGAGAAACGGCACAGCAAACATCTACACATAACTAGAAGCTACACAGACAGTAGGACCCTTTTGTGGTAACTCTTAAAAATGAGGTCGGAAAAAAATGAGCTATGGACTGAAAAATACTACCTTTCCGTTACAATGTGAACTTGCTCTGATAAACCCTTAAAGACACTGCCAGTTCTGATGTTAAGAAGTCAGTGTTATAAACCAGAAAATGATTACAATGGGTACATCTCTTCAAAAGTTAAACAAGAAAAAAGATCCCACGAAATTCTCTTTGCCACTATGGTAATGGTGTCACTGTAGCAGTGACACAAATCTGAACAGTATATATACACTGAACTATCTTGTTAACAATAGCAGCATTTATCTTCTGACAACTAAACTTTAAGTTGTGTTTTCATCTTTTTTGCAAAATAGCATTCGTTAGCTGGAGAGGAAAACCCTTAAATTTGGGTCCAGAGGAGGGCCACGAAGATGATCAGAGGGCTGGAGCACCTTCTCTATGAGGACAGGCTGAGAGAGTTGGGGCTGTTCAGACTAGAGAAGAGAAGGCTGTGGGGGTACCTTATAGCAGCCTTCCAGTACCTGAAGGGGGCCTACAGGAAAGCTGGGGAAGGACTTTTTACAAGGACAGGTAGTGATAGGACAAGGGGTAATGGCTATAAACTGGAAGAGGGTAGATTTAGACTGGATATAAGGAAGAAATTCTTCACTGTGAGGGTGGTGAGACACTGGAACAGGTTGCCCAGAGAAGTTGTGGATGCCCCCTCCCTGGAAGTATTCAAAGCCAGGTTGGATGGGGCTTTGGGCAACCTGGTCTAGTGGGAGGTGTCCTTGCCCATGGCAGGGGGTTGGAACAAGATGATCTCTAAGGTCCCTTCCAACCTGAACCATTCTATGATTCTATGATATGATTCTACGAAATTTAGGCTTTTGAAAGTTTTCAATTCAACATGCATACTGATAGAGACATACATACTATTCTGAACTTTCCTTTCAACAAAAGAAGGAGAATAAAGAGGTGGAAAAGACGCAGCTCAATTCTGAAAAAAAAAAACCACCACTATTGTTCGAAGTCTGCAAAAAAACACCACTACAAATAATACATCTTTGTTGTCTTTTTCTATTTTTTCTTTAGCAGTGAGATTTCTATGTTATTTTATTGAAACTAAAAAAATTTATTTTTATTTTTACGTGCATATATGATGAGGAGAAATTAGAGCAATCGAGAACTTGCTTTTATTTCCCATGTAGCCACAGTCTTATGGGACAGTGGAAAAAAAAATTCAGATCTTTTTAAGGTTTTCTTGGCTTTGCTCAACAGGCTTACACATGCTCCGTTTTGCTTTTCTAGGTATGCCTGCTCTGGAAGTTCTCAGGTATGATTTGTATTTCTGGACCTTAACATTAAACAAACTTCATCTTTTAAGTTAGACTAATAGCTTCATACCTATAATCCAGCTCTTTAATTTAAATGGCATGAAACTCTGATTGACAAATTGAACTGAACTAAATCAACACCGTCTCCTACATACACCAATTTTCAGAATCAACTTTGCGTTATCAAAAGCATGAAGATGTTGAACACATTAAGAAAGAGTAACTGTGAAAAACTTCCCATTACTTATTGGAAGAAAAACTGCTGAAATAAAATAAATTAGATTATGCAGATTTCATAATGGAAAGAAAAATCTACTTCCTAATTCTTGAACTAATATGCATTTAAGTATAGATTGTTCAAATTTTTGCCTGATTTTTAATTCAAATTGAAGTTTCTCCTTCTCTTTAAATACAATATATGTGTCTTAGTTTCTAACGGAAACTTTCTCTCAGTGTCTGCTACAAAGCTGTGTTTTGGTTCTAGAAAGAAAACATGGCTGATAACACCCGGCAGCGCTGAACAGAACCAAGGACATTTGTATGTCTCTGCCAGGAGAGTAAAGAGGCTGGGGGGGGCGCAGGGAGCTAGGAGGGGACAAGAATGGGGCAGCTGACCCAAACTGACCAAAGGGATATTCCATACCATATGACATCATGTAATATAAGGAAGGGAAGTGAGCGGGGAGGGCCCGTTTGCTTGGGGATTGGCTGAGCATCGGTCGCGGTCGGTGAGCGATTGCTTTGTACAATCACTAATTTTGTATATAATTATCATTACTGTTATTGTACTCTATTTTCCTCTTTCTGTTAGTAAACAGTTTTTACTCAACCCACGAGTTCTACGTTATTTCTCGATTCTCTCCCCAATCCCAGCTGGGAGGAGGGGGGGGGTGAGCGAAAGGCTGTGTGGGGTTTCCAGGCCTGCCTGCTGAAACCAGAACAAAATGTAATTAAAAATTTTTATTTTTCTAATTAATCATAAAATCACAGAATGTTTTGTGTTGGAAGGGACCTTAAAGATCATCCAGTTCCAACACCCCTGGCACGGGTAGAGTTGCCATCCACTGGATCAGGCTGCCCAGGGCCCCATCCAACCTGGCCTTGAGTACCTTCAGGGATAGGGCACTCGAATCACAAGGTGAGATATTTTCTAATAAAATCCCTTGTTTCTTAAACTGAAATTGTGTATAATACATTTGAGAAGGTTGTATTAATATTGTTGGACAAGATTGTAAGGACAGGAGCAGAGAAGTACGTTTTATTGTTGGTTCATACCTAGCAAGATATTTGTTGCTTTCTCTAATGTGTATTTCTTGTCAAGCTGTGGAGTTGTTGATAAAAGTATTCCCTGTACCCTTTGCCTTTCCTCTCTCACCAAACACTGATGAAAACAGAAAAGGAACTGCAGAGGGAAATATGTATATGCAAAACATCAACTTAAGCTGAAGAATTTTTAAAGCAAAGCTTCACTTTTCTATTGAAATGTGTTGAAAGGACTTTTTAATAAAGTATCTCTATCAAAAACAAGTTTTAGCTGACAGTTTTTGGAGCAGCAGTTTTTAAGATATCATTGGCCACTTGAAAGATTAATATATGTATATATATATTTAAGATATAACATGAAACAGTGAATTTTAAAAAAGCCATTTGGGATTAGGAATGGATCTCTCCTCACTAGATGCATATTCTACTTACAGTTAGTAACAGCTTTGTACAACAAGAGGGCAATAATTTTACTTAGCAATCATCTTCAAAAAAATATAAAAAATGGAGCCTATGCAGTTAAAAAAATGTATGAAGGACCAAAAACCATCTTTCCAATGACAAAATTGAAAGTATGATGCTATAAGGAATTGGCTGCATTTGACTTATTGTCTCTTCCACAAATAGCGATTGCTAGTCTGCACCAAAAAAATGCATGACGTTCGATAAAATTTTCATGTCTCTATTTGGTACAGACACAACACACAGCAAAAATAAAATCTGTAGAGCAGAAGTAGAATCTTCTACACTGCTTTTTATTTTCTTCATAGTTAAATGTCTTGGGAAGGCCTTTTCTTGTGAAGTTGACTGACCATATGAAAGGGCATCTAATTCATATGTAAAACATGCCCACAGCTTAATAAAATAATTCTCTCCAATTAAATGCTAAAGTTCTTTGATGCCCCTAGTAAATACACATCTAATTCAGAATCAAGTATGGAAGCAGCAGTGCAAGGACATCTGAACTGGAGAAGGCAGAACAGAAAGAGCCACTGGAATCTGCTTCCTATCTATCTGCTGAGAAGCAACGTGAAAGAACAGCAAAGGATAGAGTACATAGCTGTAGTCACAGGAATCTAGAGAGGATACTGTTGGCATTTTATGTTTCATAGCTCTGATGATTTTTCCAATTTCTTAAGCCTTTGCTTTGGCTGAATGATTTAACCCTTCTTTCAAAGTTTAGTATGAAGGATGATCCCTCTGTGAGCCTTTTCACCCTCATTCTGGGATTCTCTCTTACTTTATAGACAGTATGGAATTCTTGAGAATTAAGAAATGTGCTCATCAGCTTTTTGCTTTTCCTCCCCAAGAGGTGGTTTGAGGTCAGGTAATACTACTGAATACCACACATCTGAAAGAAATCTCTTCTCTAGACAATTCTTCTTTGTTAAGAGTTTACAGTTCTGAGAGTATTTATTTTTTAAAAGCAAAATGGCATTTCTGTCTCTATGACTGCACTTCAGAAATAGAACTATTGAAACAAATAGCAAATATAACTTGTTTAACATTTTGATGTGTATTCATAGCATGCAGCAAATTTGACTTCTTGTATTACCACTTTTTTGGTCTGAGCTGTCTGACAATAATAAATATAACTCACTAGATTTCTTTCTTGACAGAACTGGGATCGCTGTTGACTCTATTTTGTAATAAAATTTGTAACAAATCTTTCTTGATATTCACATGAGATTTAAAAAGAATAATCAAAGTTTCTTTTCCAATACATGCTGCAAGTTCTAAAGACACAGATGAAACTATATCATGTCACAGAAAGTAGGAGAGATTGCTCTGGGAGAATCTTTGAGGTTTCTTTTTGTTTTTTTGCCTTTGGCTATCATTCTGTGAAACAGTGTGGTCATCAAGTCACAACAAATGTGTCATCAATGCTGAGAAAAAGAAATTAACACAAATAGACAATTTTTGAACTATTTGGAGTAGTGGTTTTAGAATTGAATTAAATGTGTCTTTCCAGACCATAGACTCATAGAGCTTGACTGCAGTGGTGAAGATCTTTTCCCTTTGAACGTCTCTCTCTCTTGAATTTTGCACATTTGGCACTATTGAAATGACATTCTGTTTGGGTAATAATCTAATAAATCACACTTCTCAGGAGGAGAAAAAATGTTTTGCATCTCTACACTAGGCAGCTGAGAGCACCAAGTGGCTCACAAAGAGACCATGGAATTAAAATTCTGTAACTGTGCAAGAAAATGATATGGATGGGGTCCTATTCACCAGTCAAACAAATGTGCCAAGAAGTGATAGTGTGATGCAGTTTTGTTATAGATTAAACATTTTAACAAGCTGAAAATGATCTGCTTAACCAAAGGTTAAAGAAAGGTACTGATAGAAGTGATTTGATTCTAGTCCAGTTTAATTTAAATGCTGGCAAGGAAACCTGAGGCAGTAAATGACAAACTGGTCACTGCCAAGATATTTTGGACCTCCTTGTTACAATATGAAATTGTTTGTTTATGTGTTTTTTCCTGCTCCCATGCAATGTTTATGCTATTACTAATGTAAGCAAGATCTCTGTCCAAAACCCAGATATTTGGCGAAAAGTCTATGTTTTCACAGCACCTGAGAAACATCCTGCAGTGAATTATGAATGAATAACTACAAAGGTACCCACCCAAAAGAATATCCTTTATTTCCAACCCCCAAATGCCAGTCAGCTCTCACAGTATTTTACCACTTCTCCTGGACTGACTTTCAATAACAGCTGAATTCATCTCTCTGTTTTCTGTTACTCAAATGACTTCTTGATAAAAAAACTTCTGCCATTTCACTATGAATGTTATGATCTTGTAATAGGCTGGCATAGTGATCCATACCCACTACTGAACCAAGGTCAGTTATTCTGGCAAGCTGCAAAGTTGCCATTGGACAGACATACCAGCTTTTTGTAAAGAATACAACATTGCTGTGGCCTGATTTGGAGCCATTTGTATTATGTAAAACAGCCTTTCAAATCAATCAGAGGCAGTGAGCTGTAAGGGAATTTTCTCCCAAGGAATCTTCTTGCAATTCCATTTTAATATACAGTATCATTACAGATCTCACATCACATAAAATCTGACTTCATTGAGAACGAATGTGGGTATTACATTCATTTAACTTCCACTGACAAGGCTGCAACCCTACATCATGTTCAGAGTTGCATGGAAGTCACAGAACTTTAAGAGAAACCAAAACAAAATCATCAAAATAACTTTTGCTGTCTCACTGTTATGTACAGTTGGTATATACAGGGCTAATGTTTGAACCCCACAAACTGCTGCAAGTACAAGAACCTTTATGCTCATGAGTAGTCCTGCATTCAGCCAGCAAGGAAATGTGGTGGGACAGCACTTGTTCATATAAGTTTCTTGGTTCAAATAATTAGATTATCTTAAGGTGCTGGATGCAAATACTCAGCTTTCTTTCCACATTCCATTTGGGCACTGTAAACTGTAAAGATCATGTAGAATTTTGAAGTTTTACCCATGAGATAGTGCAGCATTTCTTCCTCTAGAAAATTTCCCTGTGTCAATGAAGGTGAAACTTCCAAGACACCAATGAAAAGTTTATCAGCTCTGTAAGGATCCGACAGGCTTCCCAGCAGTCTGTGAAAGCTTCTGATGCTACTCTAGGAAACTAGGTGAATGGAAGGAATTTAAATTTTCAACAACAAACATAAAAACAGCTGCTGGCAAAAGAAGTGCTAGTTACAAACTCAGAGCAGCAAAAATACTGATGCTCTAGATCAAGTATCAACAGCACATTCCCTGACGACACAGCTAGATGACTTCTACTAATTCCCATATCTCCTACGGAGTATGGGAAGGCTGTTGTTCCATCTGTTAGCAGTGGAGAGGAAGGGAAGTAGGGGGGAAGTCACTTATGCCAATTTGCTAAGAAGAAATAATATCCATCTTACAGCAGCAGCAGCAGCATAGCAACAACATGCCAATATACCATTGGCAGAGCTAGGGCCCTGTGTTTCAGTCATTTACTTAGCTGTGATAAAAAGATATTTGATGAATCTTGCCTGTACAAAAGTCAGTCCTGCTGTTACTCTTATTGCTGGCAATGAGGAAGTTACAAATGTTAAATTTTCAAATGCTGGCAACGCCCTCCTTTGAACTGTGGGGAGTGAAGAGGTATACTACCTTCAGGGAGTCTAAAGACAATGTTTCATAAGTATAGCAAGAATGAAATGGTTATTAAAAATATGGTAGAACAATTACTCCAGGTCACGAGCAACAAATGTTCCAACATGAAAGAAAGTTAGTGCAAACAGTAGTAGTTGACTAAATATCTACTCGTTTTATTCACTATTTGGGCTCTGCACTAAAAGTTCTCCAGTAGCGTGCAACAGTAAGGAAAACTCAGCTGACACTGCTATACTGCTTCCTCCACAGCGCAATAACCCCTCCTCTGTCATGGTCCTTGTGGATGTTTTAGTGGGAGACAACAAACAAGCTTTTACTTAAAAAGTATTGTTCCTTTTATGGACCAAGAAGGAACAAATCCCATGCCTTCCTTCAGGTAAGGCAGTACAGATATATAAGGGTTTGGTGTGAATGAGAAAACCTTCTTATACTTTTTGTTTCACATCCTCCCTTTGGTCAGAGCCTGCTTGAAAGAGCACAGAGCATGATTCAGGTGTTCTTCTTTTATCAAAATACTTCCATGTATTTTCTCTCTAGAGGCCACACTTAATAATAATTTAATTTACATTTTTAATTTCTTTAATCAGAAACATTCTAAATATTCTAAAGAACATGTGCCAAACCCTCAGCTACAGAGTAAACTCACTTGAGACAAAGAAATGAAGCACAGCATGAGACTTACTTCTTCAATTTTGAAGTATTGTGAGTTATCACCAAAATTTGTGGACGTAACGTGAGCATCATGTAACTATCAGGGATAACTAATGAGAAAAAAAGAAGTAAGGCCGAGATGATCGGAACAATTTTCCTTGAAGAAAAATAAATAAATAAAATAGTTTTAATTAGGATCAAAAATATCACTGGACTTCAAACAACTATCACAAATCTCATCAACTCAGAATCTATAGAATTTTTCTGTCTGAATTTTATAATGTCAATAGTATCTGAACAACCCAAAGATATTTAGTTTTTAAGGGAGCAAAAAAGGGCAGAAGATTTAAGAGAAATATATTTGACTAAATTTTTGCACATGTATGCAACAAGGACAGTATCAGTTAAGCTAAAATCCAGAGAGTCAATAACATAGATTTATGTCATAGATTTATTTTATACCTTAATTGAAAGAATAACTAAACTTGGAGGTGTATGAATGGCAAGAAAAGTGATCTGACAAATTAAAGTGGCATTTTTTTTTTCAACTATTCCTCAAAAACCCTCAGTTTCGCACAGAAAAAAAAAAAAAGAATGTGATAGGTCAACTTTTTGCTTGTTTTGAAGGGAGGTGAAATGAAAATGGTGACTGCTTTCACTGCAGCACTACCAATGCCTATCCCAGGACAGTCTATGGGAACAACATCTTGCAAGCTGCCATGGAATTTGAATAGCCAAACACTTACCAAATTTAAGGAAGCACAGAAAGGCAATTAACAATTATCCATATCTAGACATCCAGCACACATTATTACTCTTTTGAATTTTGTAGAACATAAAATCAATCTTGCCCATACTGGTGCCAAAATAGCCCCCAACCACATGTTCCTACATCCTTTCTACTGTGATTATAAATCATGTCTCTTTTGGGGAGTGCCTGGTGTAACTAAACAGTAATCATCTAATCTTGTAAATGTTTACATTCAGTCCAGCTCACCACATCACTTTACGCTCTACTGTACTTAAACAAAAAAGTGTGGCAGAAATGTGTGGTGATATGGAGCAGAATCATCCTTCTGGACATAGCATGTGTTCAAGTAGCTTTACCTGTAATATATTGCAGCCTAAAGAATGATGCTGAGTAATTTCTACCAAAGTAATATTTATTACCAGTGACTACAAGGCCAAGAAATTAACTATAATTATTCAATTGAACGTATTTGCTTTTAACTCAGGGTCTCCAAGCCTGTGTATACGTGTATATATTCATTCATATATTCACATATTCATCAGTCTTTGACCGTCTCATAGGACCTTTGCATGATATACTGGATACTCGTATTTGTTTCATCATATTGGAAAGCTTTTCCTGAAACAAACAAGTTAGAAGGAAGAAGTCGGTTCTAGCTTACAAGCATTTAAATATTACTTTTAAGATGTCTTTAACTGTGAAGGAATTCCAGATTTATGTTACCTGGAAAACAGTAGAAACGAGCTTTCTGAAACAATGAGAATAAAATACAAATGTATTAAAAGAGCAAAATTATAAGAGATTATAACCCACCAATGGAGGAGAAAAAAGTGGAGAACTGGCTGGCAAAATATGAAAAATTGTCTCAATTAAATAGTTCTCCAAATTACTTAACTCCTCATTTTTCATAACTAGAGAACAGTTGGAATAAGCTTCCTAAATACTTCTAATTTTCCACTAAAATCAGAAAAATGTAGTTTTGACACCAAACAAAAAACAGAAGAAAGCTTCACAAGTTGAAATGTGCTGTTCTCGGTTATTCGACAACATATTCATTTTGAAATTGTACAGTAGAGAATAAACAATACATATATCTTCTCCATTCAAATTCATGTAATTCAAAGGGAGATTTTAAAGTCAATGATTAAGAAAATATACTTGATCACTCATATAAGATGTGTGATGCAAAATATCTCAAAATTACCATTACTGCTTTTCCAAAGACTGAGATTTGAATATCCACAGGTTCTAATTGCCCACAAGTGAACTGTTAAAAACCAGCCTTTTATATGCATTCATTCTACAGTAAACTCAAATTTTCTTTACCCACCTTTTAATTCAGGCAGAAATCCTACAAAATACAAAAGTCAGGATAAATGTTACACTAATCAGTTCTACTTAGTTGTTTTCATTGTATCTTGTACTAAAATGTCAAATTCCTGTTCTAGTCTGACTCATTTGTTTGCATTTTGTAAAATAACTTGCATTTTATTCTGTCTTATGGAAAGGCGTGTTTTTTTTCGAAAGGGGTCGATGAGAAGACAGACAATTCACAATGGAAAGTTCTAAAAGACTTTCCATTATATATCTTCATTATTTGTATACCATTTGTTGTACAAATGAGTATAAACCAATTGCACTGAAGCATAGTGCATGGCCATTCATTGTAACTCCAGTAATATCATAGTATATATCTTTTTACTGATGTAGTCATGAGAAGATTAAGCACTGACAAGCTAACATTGTCTTTTAATATTTCTGTACTTATCCTTATTTTGGGAATCCATGACGTTAGGTCATCTCTGGTTTTAAGTTAAATCCCTGCTTCTGGCAGCATTTCTTGTTACTCACGGCTTAATATAATACAAATCAATACAGATGAGGGTTCAAATGTAACTAAGCTATCTATTAGGATGTGTGATTTATAAATATGAGGGCAAAATTGCAGCTTATAACTTCACTACACAATAGCTTTAGAAAACATTTGTATATATTAATAACTAGTGAGCAAAAGTCAGTCTCATCAGCAGCACAGCTGTACTGCCGTGCAGAAATCTGCGGAATAAGAATTCAGTCTTTCTAGTCTTAAAATTATAGTACACGCTTGGGGCTAAAGACATAAGGATACCAAATAAGATATTTCCAACAGTCTGATTAAACAAGAATAAAATTCCTGTAGAACTCCTTAAAAAAAAAAAGTCTTCTACAATCTAAGTTACCACACATCAATATGCACTTCTTAAAAACAAAAAGGTGATCATAAATGTAAAATATGTGAAATTGTAATAAACCCATATAAAATTAACAAATAATCAAGGAAGGAGACAGAAAAATATAGCAAAATTAAAGAATGAAAGCACAGAGGAATTTAGATTAGTGACTTTATAGTAGAAACTCAGAAAGTTTTCTCCAGAAAATAATTGCTTTGGAAATGCATGACTCTTGTGCAGCTATACCTTTACTAGATATTCTTTATATACCTTTGCTAGAATTTCTTTTCACATTTCTTTGAGATGCTTAATACTTGCAGAGTACTAAAAAGCATTGTAGAGAGCAGGATCTTCAGGGAGACAACACTAGTAAAATAAATTTTGTACCACTGCTGTTTTTTTTCATGAAGTATTCACATTTTTACCAGAAATCTCCTTTTAATTATAAGGCTATTTCAGATTTATTTCACAAGATACCTAATGGTTACTATTGTAATGTAAACATAAACACAAAAAGTGGGTATTTGACATTCATAGATGTTTAAATGTGATTTGAATTATTGACATAGGCAGTGAAGACAGTTCTATGCATGCGAAAGCAAAATGATTTCATATAAGGGAAACTATGTATTTTTAGTATGAATAACCTTGATTCAGTCTGAAGAATAAATATTCCAAAGACTGTGACTCACCGGTTGAAACACAAACAAACAAAAAAAAACCACCAAAGATTGTATCCAGAAATCTCAGCAACTTGGGGGTGACATTGTAAAAAAATGTTTCCTGAAAATGACTCTCAAACGAAGACCGCACCAGAAATCTTCCAGGCGAATCAACCATTGTGAAAATAATTTGTTTCCTTTTCACTGACTTGCAACTAGCCTGAAGTCACTTTTCTTCATATTTATAAAGAAGCTACTTCATCATATTCTTTTCAGATTTTGCCAAAAGGCAAAAGGATTTATTGCAAAGTCCTCAGCTAAGCAGGAGGGGAGAGAGAAAGTAATGGCTGGATATTTCTAATAGCAACTACAATAAAAAGTTATTCGATTGGACTATGTGAATAGTACATGAATATTAAATCATATTCCTATCTTGTATTCTGAGACTCAAATTTAAATGTATAGATATACGGATACATATAGATAAATATAGCTGATATAGATATAGATAGACAGATGGACAGACAGAAAGATAGACAGAGATAGATAGATAGATAGATAGATAGATAGATAGATAGATAGATAGATAGATGCATGCACGCACACATGCATGCATGCATGCCTGCAAACTTCCATGATTAGACATGCATGAACTTTATTGCTTTTATTTCCCTCCTCTCCAGCTTTCCAGAAATGTGAGAACACAAAAAGGAGGGAAGGAAGTTTGGTGAACATGTCAGAAAATAATCAGTGCACTTAACTGAAAAGTAAAATTTCAGCCATAGACCTCTTAAGGAGCTGGAAGAGTCAACCTAGCTGGTTTTTTGCTTCCATAGCTGTTTGCTGCCTACAATATAGATGCCAGCAGCCACCTTTAGCTGATGAATTTCCACCACAATCACTGCACTGTATCACATTCCAGATGATGAAGCCTGTTAGAACTGAATGAACAGGCTGCCCAGAAAGGTTGTGGATGCCCCAACCCTGGACACGTTCAAGACCAGGTTGGATGCGGTCCTGGGTAACCTGATCTATTACCAGATCTGGAGGTTGGTGGCCCTGCCTGTGGCAAGGGGGCTGGAACCTGATGATCCTTGGGGTCCCTTCCAACTCAGGCCATTCTATGATTCAACTTTATTAATAGCACCCACAGAAGTCACCAATTCCTTTTCAGTCCTTCCTCCTCATTTTCAAAATGGCAATTCATGAACTGGGCTTGAGTAATGGCGTGGCTGTTGGCACTATTTATGAAATGAAGATCATATATTAGAGAGTGAGCAGTTTGTACAATAACAGATTCAGCCAAATTATTGGGAAGAAACCTTCCTATCCAAAAAGATTCCTTACTATTTAGTTGCCTTTTATTGTATATTAGTCTTTCAAGCATACTAGGGATTTAAAAGTTTTAACTGAGGTGAACTTATCAGAGAAGTGCTGTTTCAGCAAAATGCCACAACATGTACATCACCCCTAAACATGTGGTTACCCCGACGGAAGCTGGAGACAATTTAGGCACAGAGCTAGGAGAGGAATTATATTCCCAGCTCCAGAGGGTTTATGACTGTGATGTTCTCCTCCCATAACCCAGTGCTTTCAAAACATAAAAACGTAGCCCACAGTGATATTAGTGTTCCATGACAAATAGCATTATTACAGAAAGTGAAGCATCTTATTTATGATGTGAGGAAAGGGAAGGGAAGGTTTGGGAAGGTTTGGGAAGGTTTGGGAAGGTTTGGAAAGGTTTGGAAAGGCTAGGGAAGGCTAGGGAAGGGAAGGTTAGGTAAGGTTAGGGAAGGTTAGGGAAAGGAAGGTTTGGGAATGTTTGGGAAAGGAAGGCTTAGGAAGGGAAGGTTTGGGAAGGTTAGGGAAGGTTAGGGAAGGGAAGGTTAGGGAAGGTTTGGGAAGGGAAGGTTAGGGAAGGTTAGGGAAGGTTAGGGAAGGCTTGGGAAGGGAAGGTTTGGGAAGGTTAGGGAAGGCTTGGGAAGGGAAGGTTTGGGAAGGTTAGGGAAGGNTAGGAGAGGGGGAAAAGGGGGTTAATGGGAAAAGGGAAAAAAGGGGGGGGGGAAGAGAAACAAGGGGGAAAGGAAGAAATGGAAAAGAAGGAAAAGAGGAAAAAAGGTGAAAGGGGGAAGTGAGAAAAGGTGGGAAAGAAAAAAAACCACATAAAATAAATATTCAAACTCATGTCAAGGATGAGAATTTTGAAAATGGAGAAGCCACAATGCAGTCTCAAAAAACATGAATAGCAGAAAATTGTAGACACAGAAAGACATTATAGAGTAGAAAAAGAAAAGCATAGTAACATGAAGAAACAGATGAATTGAGAGAGGATGTGGATAAAATGGAATAAATAAAAGAGTTATACGAGACAATGATAATAGGAAAGGGGAATGTATAAAAACCTGGGAAGCCCAGTAAGAGCAAAAAGAGGAATGAGTTGCAGTTACTTCTGACTATGAAAATTTCATGAAAGAGAGTAGTACAGGGACCATCACCTATTACAAGAGCTTCATTTGGTAGACTTGCTTTTTGGAGTGATTTATATAGGATATTTCTCTTTTTTTCCCCTTAGTATATCTAATAATATTGCTCTGGTCTTTGCTTGTTAAAAAGATACTGTGAATGACTTTCAGATAAAAACACACATCTCTAGGAAACAAGTTTTCCTATGTTACAGTTCTCACGAAAGCTCATTCTTTTTCTTTTAACAGATTCTTTCTCCTGAAACACGGAAGTGCTACCCTCGGGCATATTTTCAGAGAATACTTGCTCTTCTTAGTACATAAGAGCAATATGAACTAGCTTTAGCCTCAAGCCTTATGAATGGCACTACCGGAAACACATACTAACAAAGAGAATTTCTACTAGTTGCTTAATTATATCCAAATCCAAAAGTCTGATTATGGACATATTCATATCTAGTGAAATGTTACCTCCCATACAAAGGCCATTGTTCTATGCACTTTTAAATTTTCTCTGTAATTGAAGATCCAGTGTCCAGAATGTCTACATGTTAAAATGGTTTTCACAGTTGCTTTGAGAATTAATGTTAACATTTATGAGATTAAAATGGCACTCTTGGGTGGCAAACCTATTGAGCTACATAATGCATACCTTTATTTCTTCTACAGTTTCTTTTATAAGAGGCATTTCTAATCCATTGCCTATGATGCAGAACATAAATCTGAATTGTTGTGCTGGATTATTAATGTATGGCTTTCCTGACAATGCAAATGACATACAGTTAATAACAAACTAATTAGCACATATATAGCCCTTTGTATCTAGGAAGATCCATACAAATGTTAATTAATCAATTATCACAACACCCCTATGAGGAAGGGAAGTAATTATCCCGAGCCACATTTAACACATGGAGAAGCTGAAACAGGGAGGTTAAAATGTTATTCTAGTCAGAAGCCTTACATCATAATTTGGTTGGAAGGTGTCTTAGTTTCTAACAGAAGTTAATTCTCTCACAGTGTCTGGTATAAAGTTGTTTTGTTTTCAGAAGAGAAACAAAACTGATAACACCTGGCAGTGTTGAACACAGCCATGGACATATTTTGTTCTTCGGTGAAGCAGTTAGAAGGCATAAGGAGCCGGGAATTGGGAGGGGACAGGACCAGGGCAGCTGACCCAAACTGACCAAAGGGATATTCCATACCATATGACATCGTGTAATATAAGAAAGAGAAGTGAGCTGGGAGGGCCTGTTTGCTTGGGGATTGGCTAAGCATCGGTCGTGGTTGGTGAGCGATTGCTTTGTACAATCACTTGTTTTGTATATAATTATCATTACTGTTATTTTACTCTATTTTCCTCTTTCTGTTAGTAAATAGTTTTTATCTCAACCCACGAGTTCTACCTTTTTTCTCAACTCTCTCCCCCATCCCAGCTGGGAGGAGGTGGGGGGGTGAGCGAACGGCTGTGTGGGGTTTCCCGGCCTGCCGGCTGAAACCAGAACAGAAGGCCATGTCAAAGGGTTGTAAAAAATGGTTCTATGTCCAGGTGGAGGCTGGTAATGAGCAGTGTCCCCCACGGGTCTCAGTCTTGAGACCAGTATTCTTTAACATCTTTATCAATGACATAGATGATGGGATTGAGTGCACCCTCAGCAAATTTACTGATGACACCAATATGAGTGATGCAGTTGATACGGCAGAAGGAAGGGATGCCATCCAGAGGGACCCCAACAAACTCAAAAGGCAGGCCCATATGAACCTAATAAAGTTCAATAAGGCAAAGCGCAAGGTTTTGCACTTGAGTTGGAGTAAACCCAGAGATATATATACAGACTGGGAGATGAACTCCTTGAGAGTAGCCCTGCAGAGAAGGACCTGGGGGACCTGGTGGATGAAAAATTTAACATGAGCCAGCAGTGTGGACTTGCAGACTGGAAGGCCAACGCTATCCTGGGCTCCATCAGAAGAGGGGTGGCCAGCAGGGAGAGGGAGGTGATTGTCCCTCTCTACTCTGCCTTCATGAGGCCCCATCTGGAGTACCGTGTCCAGGTCTGGGGCCCCCAAAACAGGAAAGACATGGAGATGTTGGAGAGGGTGCAGAGGAGGACCACAAAGATGATCAGAGGGCAGGAGCACACCCCCTACAAAGATAGGCTGAGGGAGCTGCGCTTGCTCAGCATGGAGAAGAGAAGGCTGTAGGGAGACCTCATTGCAGCCTTCCAGTATTTAAAGGGAGATTATAAACAGGAGGGAGATCAACTTTTTACAAGGGTAGATAGTGATGGGACAAGGGGGAATGGTTTTAAGCTGAAGGAGGTGAAGGTTTAGATTAGATGTCAGGGGGAAGTTCTTTAGTGAGAGAGGGGCGAGGTGCTGGAACAGGCTGCCCAGAAAGGTTGTGGATGCTCCTTCCCCGGAGGTGTTCAAGGCCAGGTTGGATGGGGCCCTGGGCAATCCTATACAGTACTAGATCTAGAGTTGGTAACCTTGTCTGCGGCAGGGGGGCTGGAAATTGATGATCCTTGAGGCCCCTTCTAACCCAAGCCATTCTATGATTCTATGATCATGAATTGGTTTTACAGTGCTTTTAGCCTGCGATTTCTCAATAATTCTCACCTCAGCTCTGCTAAAGTAACAAATTTTTCTCTTCGAGAGCCAGGCCAGTAAATTCAAGTTTCATGTTGGCAGACAATTGTGGACAGTCTGACTGGAGGGCTACACCACGATGCCTTCACCTGGATCACCTGATACGTCCTACAACACTAGTGATGTGGATGGAGAGGAGACATCCTGCCTCTTGTCCTTCTTCCTAAATGTTTTCTGTTTCCCTTCATAAATTCCTTTCCTTCAGTCCCATAAAGTCCTTTTTCTTTTTTTGTTTCTATTGTTGTTGTTGTTCAAATGAGGCCTGTATACATGCAGTGGTCTCACTATGTTTCAGTTGTGGTCTAAGTGGTACTTATAAATCACTTTCAGTGAATCTCCTCAAGGAGGAGTAGTAGACAAAACTTTCTTATTTGGTGCTGAAAGAACTAAATTTATTTTTGACATTAACATAAATGGACTTATCTTTTGCAAAGGTAAGGAATAGACCTGTTATGTGAGAAGAGTACATATATATGCAGTTTGTTTTTGGAAGGAAAGCAGTTTTAGAATACTTCACTGGAGATCAGTTACTGCTTGACTTTTGGAAAGCGGAACTAAAATCTGCCTTGTTATACGTGAGTAAACTAATAACAATTCACATAGTCTACTGTTTATCTCCCAGATTAATTTTGTGAATACATTACAGAGGAAAAATGTGCAATGTAAATTGAGCAGATCAAGTGTTGAGATAGCAGAGTGATGATTACAAGGAATACTCCCAGAAGAAAATAATTCCAGGTCAAGAATAGGTCAGGACCACATATAATTTTTCTAAGCAGTTCCAGAACTATTTTGTAATTCAACCTTTTACAGATAGGCAATACTGCTCATATAAAGACTATGCATTATCAGGACAGCCCATTGCGTGGGAGACTGTCTTTGAGAAATTACAAGTTCAAAAATGTGCAGCTAGAAACAAAGGACTACATTGAGAACAGATAACTTGTCTGAAGTCATCTAAAAAGTCAGAAGCAGGCATAAGGTTGTTTCCTTTTTTCTTAAGTTGATGCTACTACGACTTTGAAACTGCAAACATACCTCTGTCATGGCTGTATTCTCCTTATCTGTAAAGCATGGAAAATCAAACAGTTAGACACAACTTTTTTGTGACTAATAAATTTATTAGAATTCAAAAATTGAATGTAATACAATTTTCTACATTTAGAAAATGAGAGTAGATAAATTAATCATAAAGTATAAAAGAGTAAGGCTTTTTCAAACTTTGCTTAGACCTTTGGATTTTCTGAAGAAGCAACAACTTGTGGTGCTTTATTTCAGACTTCTAATAATACTTCTTGTTCAGCTTAACTTTTAAATGCTATCCTCTGACATATATTACGTGCAGACTATCTGACAGATATAAGATCTGCATGTAAACCTCATCAGGTCAAACAAGCTCAGGGATCAAATCAGATTTTAATCTAGATCAAAATAAAAGAATTAGGTAATTTTCTTAATTATTACATATTTGTTAAAATTGATTTTGTACTGTTGATATATCAAGAGAGGTACTTAATGGTAATTAATCATCTGTCATCATTGCCAGGACTTCAATTTCTACCAAAATATGTACAAATTCCTCTCATTGACAGAAACTTAATCACGCAAATCCAATTTAACATATTGCTATAGCAGGACCACTAGAGGGTATAATCCAATAGAAGCATCTTACAAGTAAACAAATGAACCACAGTAATTGCCTTAAATAAAACCAAGGGGTAGGAAATTTTTTTTAAAAAAGTCCCAATCTCGCAATTTTTCCTTCTCATGATGTTTTCGGTAGCTATGTTTTATGAAAGATGTGATGCTTAATATTTAGCTCCATTAAACAAACCATGTATCACACTGGTAACTGATGAAAACTCTGAGCAGGAAGTCATCTAATAGCCTGGAAACAACTTGGTGCAAGTCCAAAACTTGTTTTGCCAGGGAACACTACCTGGGGAAATACGTTTTCATGGATACACAAATTTTCCAGGAATTTTTATGCTTCCAGAATAGCCATTTCAGAGTGACTCATTGTTTCTTTGTACTGAACATACATCTAGCATCAGAGTGAATGGATCAACTCTATTTCTGACTCTATATTTATAGCTCTTCAAATTCACAATTTCTTCACTGTCTGTAAAGTAAAATGGTCTGTGCTCAGAAATATACTACAGTGCAGTCCCTTGTAGTTTTCTACTTTGATCTCATTGATAAAATATATGGTTACATTCCCCATATAAACTAAGTAGCATTCTGCAGCAAAATGTTATCTAATAGGACTACATAGTGCAGAGAAAAAAGTCTTAATGTATGTTTCTAACCATATAAAAAAGTCAATTTCAAATCACTGATTAAGTTGGGGATTACATTTCATAGTGAAATGAGTTTACACAACTGCCATTAAGGGAAATGTGTTTAAAATTCACACACATTTCTTAATAAAATGCCAAATTAACAGAAAGAATCAGGAGCTTTTTAGCTTTCACAATGCTTTATCAGTGAGATTTTCAGTTATGAAGTGTTGATATTTATTTTATTATTTTAAAATGCTGAATATATTGTAATATTAAATGACTGTAAAGTTACTAGAACTTAGAATTTGCATTCTCTTTAGTATTCTGCCTATTACTGATGCATATTTCAAGTTAGTATATGTAAATATGTCTTTAAGTATGTCTAACAGAAATGTGCACACATAAGATTTTTTGTAATTAACTAATTAATGCATGGCTTAAATTAAATTTCCACAGCTGACTCTGCTTTTATGCGTTACTACAATTGCATTTTGATATTTAAACCAATAGGTGGCACCAGGAATTTCTAGAAAATAGCTATAAATTTATCACATTTTTTATTGCAAATTAGGTTCCAGGTGATCAGTAGCCAAACTAACAGCTAGATATAATTAATAATTATATAGCAGTAATTGGGGTATGAGGGAGGCATGTAAGAAGAAAAATAAGAAAAAAACGAAATTAACAAGAGCTGTGAAACTGAAAAGACAGATGGAAACAGAAATCATAACCTAACCTGAGACTGTCAGAATAGATTTACAAGAACAGAGGCCTAGCAGCAACCATATGACAGCATCCAAGATTACATGAATTAGAAACTGGAGAGGTGCAAATTTCTGTAATATTATTTCTCTTTAACAATAAGAGAAATATTATTTCTCTTATAAAATAGAAAGATTTTTATCTTATTTTTATAGAAAATAAGATCCCTATAACATGACTTAAGTTAGACATCAAAACTAAAAGAAAACTCAAAAGCCCTTTTGGAAGAAAACTTTGAACATATTAACATTTGGTGAGTACACAGCATTTTAAATCATGTCAAATCTAGTGCTGTCTAAGAGGACAGTACAGAAAATGTGAAATATACCCAAATGCAGGCAAACTGCACCTATGGTCAAGAGAAGGACACAAAACCATAAGTCATACAATGTCCTGATCCATGAAAGCACATCACAGTTGGTGCAAAATATGTTAAAAAAAAAAAAAAAAAAAAAGAGAGAGAGAGAGACAAGTTGATGCTATGCCAGAAAACATTAAAACGAGAAAAAGTTATTGGATATTTCTAACAGAAAGCGAAATGATAAGCAGAGTAACTTGCTGCTGGATCCTAGGTGGATCTCTCCAACTGAAACTCTTGGAAACTCTTTGGCAAGGCATGCCTGACAAGATTTATTAAGGGAAAATATTAAATGAAAAACAAAACAACACAAAACAAAACAAAACAAAAAAAAAACACAAAATAAGGCTTCTCATTCTTCTTTTGCATACTCCAGAGAAAGACGAAACCAGAACTCTGTTGTCCACTCACCCCTAGGCTGTGCAAATAATTAATTTCTCACTTCACTAACCAAACTACAGAGTAAGGGGAACAAGAAAAAAGAAGCAGGAAGTTGAAACAACAGTTCAGGTCAGATGGAAAAAAATCTTTACAGGGCATTTCTTTACCAAAGGGTAAAAAAGTATTTTGAGATATCTTTAACCTAAATTTTGGAATCTTCATAAACATAAGTATTGCTTGAAAGAAAAAGAAATATTTGTTTTGTAGCAAAATGCTATAAGAAGAGACTTCAAACTTTCTTCTTTCTTTGCTATGGAGGAAAAGGAAGGTCTTAATTTAGCTAAGGAATAAAACTCTCATTTGTCTATCACAGAATAAAGCCAGCTTACCAGAGAAGTTTATGTAAAATCACACTAAGAACACGTACACTTGGAATGCACATCCATACACCAGTCTATAAATATTCTAAAAGTGTGCCTATCTTAATATACTGTGTTTACTTGGCAATGTTTTGGTAATGGGAGTGGCTGCAGGGGTGGTCTCTGTGAGCAGAGAGCACCGGCTGCCCCATGTCAGATCAGAGCCAGCTCCAGTCAGCTCCAGATGGGACCCACCACTGCCAGAGCTGAGCCATGAGTAATGCTGGTTGTGCCTCTGGGGGAGCAGATTTAAGAAAGGTGAAAACTGCTGTGCTATAGCAGCTGGGAGAGAAGAGTGAGAAAATGTGAGAGAAACAGCCCTGCAGCCACCAAGGTCAGTGCAGAAGGAGGGCAGGAGGTGCGCCAGGCGCAGAGCAGAAGTTCCCTGCAGCCCAGGAGAGGCCCGTGATGGAGCAGGCTGTCCCCCTGCAGCCCATGGGCACCACTGGAGCAAATCTCCATGTGCAGCCATGGAGGAGCCCACGGTGCAGCAGTGGATGGGGCCTGAAGGAGACTGCAGCCCATGGAGAGCCCCCACAGGAACAGGCCCCAGGCTAGAGCTGCAGCCCGTGGAGATCCATGCTGGAGCAGTCCACTCCTGAAGGACGGACCCTGTGATACAAAGCTATGTTGGAGCACTGCCTGGAGAGCTGCAGCCTGTGGGATGCCCATGTGGGATCAGTTCAGAAAGGACAGCATTCCATGGGAGGGACCCCATGTGGAACAGCGGCAGAGAGTGACCATGAAGGAGCGATGGAAGTAAACCATTTGGAAGCAGGCTGCCGAAAGTCAGTTTCTGCTGACAAGAGATTGACTGCCAGTTTCTTCAAACAGGAAAAACATTTCTACAACATGCAAGGAAAACACTGCAGAAATCCTCTTTTTCTTCATCTGAAATGCCATGTATACAGAACACAGAAGAAATTCAATATTTAAAAATTAATGGAGCCACGTCTTCATGGTGAGCACTTATACTCTGCTTTTCCACAGAGCTAATAATACGCATTCAGTGCTTATGGTTCTCATGCACTCAGACACTTTTTAAAGCTTACTGTTTATGTGACAAACTGTCTTTTAAGATGACTAGCTGTTGGTCTAAATCTCTTTCCTGACTGATTACATCCATGCATGCAGGTACCTGGCTATTTGGGCTATATTTGAACTTTGATTCTATATATTAATACCTGTAAGAACTGGCAGAGCTTATCATGTTGAAACCTCTCTCAAATACTTCTTAAGTACTCAGTAGTAACAAATCTTGACTTGCTTTTGCATATTATTTTGATAATATACAGCAGGGCAGAACCTGGAACAATCTTGAAATTGTTTAGTGGAAAAAAAAAAAAAAAGATATCCAAATAGAAGTGATGTTTGGTGCCCAGAATTCCTCCTGCACATCACTTTCAGAATGCATAGGAACAGTGCAAGAGCCTTGTTTAGTTCAGCTTTAGAGAACATTGATTTAAACAAGTATGCAGACTAAGACTGACAGTTTCTGATTATCCTAGCAGATGGACTTTAAGGGGATAATCCACATCAGCATGGATATCACCACTTGAGCTCAAGTAAAGTTTTAGACCTCTTCAGTTATACTTACCACAATAAAGGTCAGTGTAGTTTCTGTGATCTCTTTTGGGCATCAGAAATACTTTGCTCCGTCCCAAAGAAAGTGTGTAAACAGCACCGATCTTTTGACACTGAACGGATTTGAACTAGAAAATCTTCCACTACTTAATGTTTCTTTGGGGGTCTGAGCATGTCTTGCATTTTCTACTGTTGTTTAAATTATTTTAAAGGGTCCAATACCCAAAAGTGAAGGAAATTGTTTGAGTTGAACCTGTTAGACACCAAAAATTGTTGGTTGCCATCTGCAAGTCATATTACATCAGGCCTGGAAGTAGCCCAAACATGTACATAAAATCAGGTATTTGTGGTAGCAGATTTTAAGCAACTTTATATGTAAAATAGACTTTTTAGGGATCACACAACAGGGTAACTGGCTCCATCCCAAGTACCTCCCTCAGCACATTGCATCAATTCCCAAAGGAATATATCAACTTGGGGTCCAAAAGAATTTTTCCGTATTGCTACCCTATCTACCTTTTTGTTGTGAATAGCTCTGGTGTGGTCTTGTAAATGGTGTATCCATTAACAGTTGGAGTGTCCTAGGGGCATTTCTGGAGTGTATGTTGCTGTTTAGTTTTACTTGAAAGGCGTCTACTGCGCAACCACAAAACTAGCCAGCAAATACTGGGAGATTCTCTCCATAGTGCATGTCTGACCTAACTAAAATTTTAATGGAGGCGGATCACAGAGTATCCCTTGCAGCCTATTCTGTAACAAGAGCAGGCTGTGTTCTACATAGGATTCCATAGGCTGAGACCACAAATTCAAATGCTAAGGGCTCACTAAGGAGAACATGGGATGAAGGCGAACTTGTTCAGCTTAAGTACTATTCTAGAAGGAGCAGATCAGTTATGTTAAAATACAAATAAACAACATTTTACTATATAGATTGTAAAATATAGCTCTAACTGTTGTGCTCTATGGAAAGAAAATGAAATCAGTCCACTAATACTAGGAATATAGATAGATTTGACCAACTGAAGTCTGCTTGCCTTCTGAGTCTTTCAGTTACTGAAAGATACAGTTAAAGTACAACAGAGGAAAAAGAAAACAGTGATCAGCTCATTTTTGGTGCAATTGCCACTGCTTTTGTGGTTATGACAACAAAATGATTGCTTTGCTCTTGTACATAGGGCTTTTTTCTTGCCTAGTTATATCAAGCAGGAGTGTTATTTTTTTCCTGCTTCTACTTCAGGATTCCTTCATTTATGATATTAAATAAGCATTAGAAATCTTTTACAAATATTTTTTTTATAGCTTAATTTTACACTTCCTAATTATACCTGACACACATTGATTGTAATTATGGCTTACTGTTCATATTTTTAAAAAATATATTGCTATACATAATAGAATACATCTTTTCAGTCATGGATAACTACTAAATTCACAAACACACACTTTTACATCTTCACTTTATTTTTAAATTTTGTTGTGTTTTTTAGAAGTTTCATGCATCTCAACTAAATTAGTAAATCTGGGTTTATCATGGTAACATTCAATATTTTTGTCTACTTGCTTATATTTACACTAAAATGAGCGATTCTTCCAGCTTGCTTTAATTTTCTGGAGAAATCTGGGGCAGATTATTATGTTCAAAAATGACATAAGTCAAAAATTCAAACCTCATGATCTTTCTGTAGCTTTAGAAACAAGAAAATTCTTGAAAGAGTGGGAAAAAAATAAGAAGAGAAAATAGCACTGCTTTAAAACCTAATTACCTAGAGGCTCAGCTGCTTAAGAGCAGGTAGAGCTACAAGTTCCCACACTGTTTTAGGATGCAGTCAGGGTTATGCAATATGCTGTATTCCCCCTTCTCTCCTTTGTGTTATGCCCTTGCTCATTGAAAATGGACTGTTAGAAATGTTTTGCATTCCAATATCTACTTAATTGCAGTTGGTCTATTTTAACAAACTTTTCAAAGGCCGCTTTGACCGGAGACCAGATCTCTCTATTTTTGTTTTTAATAAGAATATATAAAAATCAAGTATAAATAAAGTCCTAATACAATAGTACTACATAAACACGTGTTTTGCTCAAAACAAGAACTCTGGATAGATAATTAACTCAAATTGTAGGGGTTTTGTCCAAATTCTCTGCAATTACTGACAATTTCCCAACTTTTAACTACCTTATAATTATAAATGGTCTATATGCCAGACCATTTTGTCATTTCTCCATTGGCTAGTAAGAAATAAAAACTCAGGCTGTAGCTTGCCTTCTTTCATTTTCCTGTGTTGTTCCATCTCGATGTTTGCCGTCAGAAATGAGAGAAAGGATAGCTGTAACCTTGAAATTCCTTCAGTCAAAATGTTGCTAATTTATAAATCCCATTGACAGTCAATTATAGCAATGATTGCTTGCATTAATTCATGTCTTTATATAATATACAAATGACTTTTACACAACTGCCATTATATTCATATCTAAATATCCATTCATAATCAATGAGACTTTTTGATATTATTGATTATGATATAAACCCATGTTCAAAATATGATAATATTTTCTTTAACATGTACCTAACCACCATTGCTAAGTCAATGCTACCACTAGAATATGGTCTGTAGAGTCTCCCAGTCTTTTGTGCGACTATGTAAACCACATACTTCAGTATATAGCAGTCCTTTGCGAACTGATTTTCTCTTGCCCTTGCTGGGCTCTGTCTTACCAGAAACCCAAAAGAAGAACAATTTTTGAAAAATCGACACACCGTATACTCCAAGTGTCATGATCAGATGCCAAATAGCTATACAAATACCAAAATTGTTTCAGAAAATGTCCTAAAATGCCATTTTCAAAAGTAATAGTACATCAACAGCAAATTGCTTTCTTCTGTGATAGAATTACCCAAATGAAATGTCTTACATTAAGACCAAGAAACAGGGCATAGGAATAGACATTTTAGGGATTGTTCCTTATTTATTTTTCTATTGGCACAATGAATGTCCAGAAAATTTATTTTTCTTCTAGCAAATGGAACTGATTTTGTTGCAGCCAACCTTGAATTTATGCATCAGTACGTATTTGTAAACAACCCGTATGCATTTATGCAATATAATTACAGTGCATACCAATGCAACATGGTTGTATTGGTAAACAAGAAAACCATCCCACTTCTATTTTGCATTCAGGCAGATGTAAAGCCTGAACAACTAGCCAGGCATCTGGAAAGGTTCCTTTGATATGAATGACAAAACTCCCGCTGACATTAGTGGATCCAACAGCCCACTCTAAACAAACTCATTTCCTTTAAATAGATTTTGGCTTTATTTCCCTGGGTTTTGAAAGTATGTTTGCCATTTTAAATTATACTATATGTAATTAATCACTTCTCAGTTGAGTAGTCACCACTCAGGAATAGTTCCCATCAATATGAATAAATGTTTTTAGATCAGACTGTAATTAATGGCCATAGGAATGTATTCGAGCCATAAATTGTAGACTATGGGTGTATAAACTTTGAGAAGTATTTTGAACTCAGTCCAAGCCTATAAGAGAAATTGCAATGGACACATAAAATAAATAAGGAAAATTTCCTTATTAATGATGATGAAAACACAATGAAATAAGCAAACATTATGCTATTTACTTTGTCATATGAGCCAGAAATCCATTTGCCCAAGACAAGGACTGTGACAAACTGATATTGCTACTCGCGGGTAAAGAATATAAGAGATTTAACACAGGTTGTAAGATCTTGTGGTGCTAGTTTTAACTGCTAGTACTTAACTTTTACTCTTGCTCCCAGTTTCCTTTCTTGTGAAAGCTATGGCATTATCAGCCTCTAGTGGAACAGATCCTCCTCGTATGCTTCTGAACATGGGAGAAGACAGACAAAGATTAATGAGGTAAAACACTGACTCCAATCAGTAAAAACAGTTAAACAGAGTTAATATAGGAGTCCTATTTACCACAATGAGGTAATTCTCTCCCTAGATTTTGAAGAGATCTGTTATTAAAAGCAAAAACACTGCCAAAAAGCAAAAAGAGGAAGAGATGGGATGAAAGATGGATAAGGAGAAAGAAGGCAACCTTCAAAAAACTCAGTGAAAGGGATAAGAGCGAGAGAAGTATGAAACAGTCTATGGAATCCTTTTAGTCATTAGTGTTCTAGAGCTGATTAAGACAAAATGATTGCTGAGTTTGACTTTGTATCTGAAGGCATGGGAGGAGAGTTGTATGCTCTTTTCCTGTTAGGACTCAAGGGAGAAAATCCATTAATAAATATAAATGAACAAGAAGAAGAGAATGCAAAGGTCTAGGATGCAAGCTCACAAAATGTGCCAGGTGAGGGTAGATTCCTCCCTAAAATATGAGGATAAGGAGGTTTGAAACTTGTTTTACATATATATATGTAAATATATATGTGTGTATGCGTGTATATGTATAAATATATGTGTATACAACAATAATAAACAATAATTACAAATATTATGTATGTGTAATATTTTATAATATAGTATGTATATATTACGTATGTATAAAATGTGCATTTGTAATATTTATAAATATATGAATATATTAATATAAATATATGTTTACACATATATATGTATATATTTATATAATATATTGTCTCCATAGGGAAGTAGCCCTGATAATAAACAAGGCTAGATGGGAGCTTGTTGGAGTAGATAGGATGGTGTGATCCTCACAGTTATTGTCAGTAGATTTGAACTTGTTTCAGAGTATGACAAGAAAATTCAAAATAGCCATCTACTTCTTCAGAACACAAGTGTTGACTGTCTCAGAGCTCTACTCCCACAGAATTTTTCTCCTTAATACTTCGGTACAAACACTGGCTAACATGCCATTTTGTAGAACTGCTCCCTTGGTCCCCATCCCCTTGTTTAACCTTAATTGTGCTTTTGGATTTCTTTACTTTCTCCTTCTGGGAAGGGAAACAAAAATATCCTGTAGTAGCTGAAACCTTCTGAGAAAAGAACTGACCTGCTGCTAAACTCAGATAATAAGAAACTTTTGCCCATAGCAGACAGCTCATGCCCTATAGAGAGAGGAGACAGAGAAAGCTGTGCTGGCAATTTCACTGGCTATTCTTCCATCTTCCCTTCAAGAAATAAGCACATACACTGATTTGAAATCCAACCAGAAACATCAGGAATGAGTAGTATGGTATTTAGGTCTCAAAAGCGGTGAGGTAGACAAGAATATAATTTTTGATTCACTGTGTCATATTTGTATGGACTATGCTTTCCTTTGTCCTTCCAAATCTTTTTCCATTGACATTTCACACGTTGTCAAAATCACCTGAAATAAATGCAGATATCTGATCTAGGGACATCTGAGCCTGCTCTCATTTCTCATGATTGAAAGAACAAAGACATGTCTGTTAGTGGAAGAGAAGGCAATACAGTCATTGTGTCTGAAGTATAATGAGCAGATAAACCCACCTTCCAGATATATTTTCAGAAACATTTAAGTCTAAAATAACTCTTTCACTTACATACTCAGGAGTTGTCTGATTTCTATAAAAGATATATGGCAGCATTAAGTGCTAGGTCAAATCTGATTTCTCGGAACAAGAAGTATCTACAAGGTATTTCATCTAAGAGTAGAAGTGAACCCAAATAGCTTTCTCTTCTATATAATATTTTTAATAAGATTTTAAAGAATCAAGTCAATGAAATAAATTTTTTATTGTACAGTACAAATGCAATGCATGACTGTGGCATAAGAAGACAGCTCTGGAGTTGAAGGGGCATAGTGACTCTTGGACAGGCTCAATACACAAGAACAGAATAGGTGTTTTAAGCACAAGTTGTGTGCTTTAGGCACAAGCTATCTAATGCAGGATGATTTAAAAAATATTTAGCACTAATTCACAATAATAACAACAAAAGATTCAACTATAAAAAGAGAAACTAGAAGAATTTCTGAAAATGTTAAAACCATTTCATTTAGCTTTGTTCAAAATCAAATTTTTAACTTAATTATTGTTTCCTTTCAAAATTTGCAAAGCTTTTTTTTATTATTATTTTGAAAGAGATTTTTTAATCTTGAAAAGAGATATTTAAGAGGCCATGAAATTAAATGAAGCTTTTTATCTGAATTTACACAAAGTAGATTTATTGGCACCATAGTAATTTTTTCATAGCAAAATATTAGAAAAAAATTTCCAGTTCAACAGATTGCTTATATTTCTTAATTTTGCTTCAGCTACTGAATTGAAAACTCATTGTGTGCTTAGCATTAATCCTGAAAGTACTTCAAAATTCAGGTACAAACACATACACATTTTTTATCAAGAATTCTTTTCAAAAGTATTTCTGACATAGAGTGTATGAAACTCTAAAAGTTGAATTCGTCCTTCAATAACTGAGAAACAGATTCTTTGGTTGCAAATTCGATAATCTTCACTGCAACTTGTTGAAAGTGGTACCTCATCCTTCTTTATAATGTATCGAATCCCTAGTGTACTATGTCTGAGAAGTCGGGAAATTATTTGGATACTGAAGACAAGGTAAAACTAATGATGTATTGCCACAGTTAATACTTATGATGGTATTGAATTAATGATTTGTCTGCTATGGTGATGAATATTGATGTTTTTCATTAATTAATATAATTTTGATAGTTCAGCTTATTTATTTTGGAGGACACCAGCTTACAAAACACTAAATAGGAGGGCTGCCACAAAGTAACGCCTCCCATTTTATTATGCTGGTCCACAGTGTCAGAGGTGGATGTTGGTGGTATGGCAGTAGAGGTTGAGCCTTCCCACCAATATCCAGTTTCATTTTGTTGCTGTGCAACAGATGGCAGCAGAGGGATAGTCTGACCAAATGGCATCTGACATGGAAATGTGAATAAAGCAAAGGTGTGGAATTGAATTCCTCCATGCAGAAAAAATGGCACCCATTGACATTCATGGACACTTGCTGAATGTTGATGGAGACCCAACAGTGGATGTCAGCACAGTGAGGTGGTGGGTAGTGCATTTCAGCAATAACATCACGCTAGCAGTTGTGAAACAGTGTGTCACCTCCGCTGGTGCAGATTTTTATGAGCACAGCATTCAGGCTCTTGTTCATGGCTATTAAAAATGCATAGCTAATGGTGGTGACTATGCTGAAAAATAGTGTTTTGTGGCTGAGAATTTGCTCTATTGAATAGTGTGATTGCACTCTTTGTATCTGTTGTAGTTTCCATGGAAATAAATAGGAGGCATTATTTTCAGAGCAGCCTATGTCAAAGGATTTGGGTTAGACATTTTACATTTACTTATGCCACTACTTTCATCTGCCTTCCACAACCATGTACTTTAGAATATATGCAAATTTATGTTTAGCTCTTAGAAAGAACCCTCTCTACTGCAATCTCATGATGAAGCACCAAGGGAGAAGTAGTTGTGTCTGGATTTAGCACCCATGTCAGAAGATGTCTTTTCAGCAGGAGAAGCTGTTGGAACATATTGGTAGACCTAGCAAACAATCATGATCCACTGTTGCAAAAATAAGAATCAAGTGAGAAAATGGAAAAAAAAATCTGACCTTTAAAAAATTAAACAAAAAGGAGATGGCGCTCAAATCTACATGAGCCTCTCAAGCATGTGCTCTCTCCAGCATAATCCAGAACTAAAACAAGGAAGTTTCAGATCCTCTAAGCACAATATTATGGTGGACAAAAAATATACAAAGGTATCTACAAGCTAATTTATTAAGCCGTAACCTGTAATTAAGATTCTCCATGCATCACAGTGACGTCTGATGGAGTTGATGGCAGAGATCCCATACTCTCTTTGTCCCATATGAAACTTTCCCCAAACCCACTGAGACAGGAAAGGCTTGACATTCACTCTGACTGTGTAGCTGTAAATGGGGAACACAGCTGAGGCCAAGCAGTACTTCAGCATGTTCAGACAGTGACGATGGAGAGTTTATTTTGAGACAGAATCGTAAAAGGAGTGTGAATGGAGAGAAAAAGATTAATGGGGGACAGTGAACGTTTATCTCGTTTGTTGAAATTCTAATAACAGTGCTGTACTTGTCTAAATTTTGATATTCTTTTTATCCACCTTGTCCAATGAAGGAACAGAAATCACGCCATCAGGAAAAATAACAAAAACCTACAGAAAAACCACAGATGCATTTATTATTAATGAATGAAACTTCTCATCATTAAAATGTGTTAATCACCCAATAACCAGTGACATTATTTAGATAATTATTGTAGACTTATGGAACAGAGGTTGTTGAAAATGAACGCTTAGCCACTAAAATTAATTCCACAGTGTTTATGCTTCCTGCATTAACATAATGTATGTCTTGTATTTGGGTTTTAGTATGCATTTACAGATATGAAGTGAGGCCATTCATGATTTATTTATATTCAATTAAGTGCGTGCTAAGAAAGAAGAGGTGTGGCTCTGCTTATGAAAACATTAGTAAATAAAGAGGAATTTATATGAATAAAAATCCTGCCTGTTTTAATTATTCTTCTCTGCACATCTATGTAACATAGAACTCAAACATTTCACCTACAAAATGAAGAGCATGATTCAAGATGATCTGCCTAAGGTTACCATTCCAGAGGCTTCCTCATGGGATGAAAACCCAGTCTGTACTCTGCAATAGGTATTTATTCCAACCTCACCTCCAAGGTATACAATAGATGCTCCGAAAGTAATGCCTCCTATTTTTTATTACATTGGCCCATGGCTTCAGAGGTGGGTGTTGGTGCTACGGCAGTAGAGGCTGAACCTTCTCACCAATATCCCATAATATTTTGTCTGCTGCCATCTGTCTCATTTGCCATGCGACAGATGGCAGCAGAGGGACACTCTGACACAATGGCATCTGACGTGGAAGTGCGCATGAAGCAAAGGGGTGAAATTGAATTCCTCCATGCAGAAAAAATGGCACCCTTTGATTTTCATCTACACTTGCTGAACATTTATGGAGACCAAACAGAAGTTGTTTGGAAAAAGGAAAAAGACTGCTAACCATAAGGAAATTACAAACTATGAAAGAGTGTCTGGGCAAAGATGTATCAAGATATGTATCAAGAAATGTAAAGCCATAAAAAAAGGTATTGTTCACATTTTACGTTTAGAGACAAAATAGTTTATGTGGTGAAAACAATAATTAAAAGCAAATAATGGAACTATGTTTGGAGTATTTTTGCAACTTACTCATCACTATCTGTCTCAGCACAGTTGCAAAATACTTTCCAAAGAAAAGCATATTTTCAGTTTCACAAAAATCCAGGTCTGCAAGGCCGTAGCAACACAGTGCACTACATTTTCTGCTTTAAAAGGTTTCAGCTTTGCCTGAGTCACTGGTAAAAATTATTGAATATAAATTTACCTTTCTTCATTACACGAATTATGTCTTCCCTTTTTTTTTTTTAAACCACTGACTGCTGACCTGAGCACACGTTAGCTATCCACATAGTTATTTAAGGAAAAAGAAAGTGAATTATACAGAAATAGATTTGAGCTAATTTTAAGCTACGATTGTCACTATATATGTCCAAAATCATTGGCAGCTATTTCATTCCCCTCCTATGATTATTAAAAAGCAGTATAATAAAAATATTTTTAATCTAAAGAAACACATGGGGGGAAGGGTGTCTTTTTTTTTTTTTTTTATCTCCTTGCGAACATTAAACTCAGTTAGCCAGAGAAAACAGTCTCACTATTTGAATACTAAATGCTCTGTTATACTATCAGACACTAGCATAACAATTTATCTCAATAAGAAAGAACAAGTTAAATCAGTTACTGAAAAAATTGGATTATGAACAGCACACCAGACGTAAACTAGGAGTTACTTATTCCTGTTTCCTCTTAAACCAATAATTTCTAGATTTCATCGATTCTGCTTGTAGCTTACTGGTAATGTAAGTCTGAATCAGGTGTCTTCACTCAATTAAAATATACTTATTTTCATCTACACCACAAATGCACATACAGCTAAGAAGTGCAAAAGAAAAACTCTCCTTCAGCACTGTGCACATGAGCACATATCACAATTCTGACAGGTGATAGGGCTTCTCCAAAGGAAAACAATGAGCATTGATCTTTGGAATGCTCAACAACACTTGGAAATTGTTCAGTGCCACCAAATCTCATTAAGTTCATCTGACTTTTGTGCAGAAGTCATTTTTCAGTGGCACTGAACTCACCTGCAGCATGACAAAGACTCACTACATAACTTTTTGATTTGTTTGTATAACCATCTATGAAAGGGTATTCAAAAATGACCATAAACTCATTTGGAAAAACAGTTTTAGGTTTTAACAAGTCAATAAATATACAGACATGAGTACTCCACGTATTTTCACCTTTATGCTTTTTTTTTTTTTTTAATTGCTATCAAAAACAAACAAACAAACAAACAAAATGGCAGGTGATCTATAATGAAAATAATAAGAATAGGAGAACACAGAATAAGTTAAAAAATAACAAAAACTTCTAGGGATCCTTCAAACCTTCACAGTGGTTCTTATTGTTGCATGCACATGTATGTGTTTTTTTTCCCACTTCTGAAATCAAAGGATCTGCACAGGATTGTTTCAGTAAAAGTCAGTCATCGCATAAAGAAAACAACCAAAACAACATACAAGAAATATCTTTTACTAAGCTAATTATTATGCTTTGTACAACCAAATGAGATCAGAAAAATTTTAATTATGTAGAGAATATATGAATATTTCCTCTGGCATATGAGATTTAAGTGAGCTTGAAAAGATATGAAAGGAAATGAGCACCTTGAGAGATTAAGTATGATACCAGCTTGATTCCATTAAAATAATTTGTCAGCTGCTGTCTGATTAAAATGAAACAATAGTCAAGCTGCTTCTTTTTTATTATGATACTTATTATGACACTTAATAGAAAAACTTATAATGAAGGTCAAGACTAGTGTCTTGCTCAAGACTTACTCATTTTCAAATTACGTACTTTTTCTGTCATTTTTCTGAGAGTTTGGCATAAGTCCATTCAAATTTTCTCAGCCAATAGGTACTGTATTTTCATTACATGAAGACAGAAATATTTTTGTGGAAAAATCAAATCTATTTCTTGAATCTTTCTGTGAGAGTTTGAAACCATGCAACTCTGGAAAAAAAGAAAGTTCAGAAAAAGTAAGGGAAGGAACTGCTACAATATGTGTGCTTATATGCTTATTTCTGCAGTGTGTATAGAGTTGTATGGTTACTTCTAGTTATTTAGTTGTTCTCATCTACCACGTCTCAAGTACCCATGGTGTAGGAGGCTCTCGGTACCAGTATACATAGATAAGGAAAATTAGGCCAAGCAATGGTCCTGCCTAGGTGGTAGGACCAGTTTCATTCCTTGCAAGTCATGGTCAAAGCATGCTATATCCTGAGAACTGCAGTTTCTGATGGTTCCTAATGTTTCCACTGCATCCACAGGGAAAATCAAAACACCTTTCATGTTTCCCTTTTTCTCTTATCTTTCTCTCACCCACCAATAAAGATAACTAACTGCTAGAAAGATCAAATATTGCTAAGTAATTGTTTATACTGTAGCAAACTGTACACGCACACATATTGGGGCATGTAATTGGGGCAGGGAGTAATATCTTGTGAGGTCTAGTGAAAGTATTTAAAATTTTGTGCTCTTCCTGCATGAAAAGATTTATACCTCCAATATGTTCAGTTACAATGAGCAGAACAATAGCAAAATTCTTCATGGTCTTTCTGGTCTCTTGTACAGTAGGGCCTCATCAGTCTACTAGATTGACTAGGTTTTCTGAAGCAAAAAAAAAGTGTGAAAGAATAGGAAAAGACAAAGACAGAACTGTCTGTGCATACATATGAACTGAAACATGGCTCACCTATTCTTACCTTATAGAAATGCTTGACTAATCAATTCTAGTTCATGTCATGAAGCATTACTGTGGCTGCCACCTTGCATGGCAGCTGAGCAGAAGGCACGTGTCTTTGTAGTTAAGGTTCTGTAACAGAACATCTTTATAGCTTGAGGTACTCACATGGCTAGCATATTCCTTGGTGGAAAAAGCTGGACTTAAGAGAATGCATCTTGCCATGCACTCCATATAGATTTCGTACACACTTAAAAACTGTTCTAAAGGAAAAATGGTATTTCAAAAGTGTTCAAAGACATGTTGCTCTTTGTTTTTAGGAAAGAGGGAAAAGGTCCTATGGCAACGTGTTTCCAAGAAGAGACTGGCTGTTTTCATAAAAAAGTAATGAAAGATTTCTGAGAGTCTATTAGAAACCTCACACTTTTTCTAACAGATCATGCTTTAAAAAAAAAAAAAAGAAAAACATAGAAAAGAAAGAAGACTCAGGATTCATGTACAGGTCAATTTCATAATAAATCATTTTATGTTTTAAAAGACTTAATTTGCACTTCTCTTGCTTGTTTTGCAGGATTCAAGGCAACTTGAATTCTAAGCTGTATTTTGTAGAACATCTTCTCATTAAGATATGTGTGTGAGTGTGGTTGTGCGGGTGGGAAGGTGGTAGGTGTGAATGATTTTCCTCTTTTCCACCAGAACAACATCAAGAGGACACAGTAACCAATCTGGGGCAGCTCTGTCAGACTTAGTTATAAACTTAGGCCACTAATGATTTCTTAAGCATTTTTGTTCTAGGCAGGATGGCCTTTTATCTAACTTATTTTGTATTTGAAAAGACTATGAGATGTTTTATGCTTGTAATGTTCCATAAAATATGTTTCACAGTATTAAATATGTACAATAAAATGTGCTTGCATGAATATGGCAAATTGAAGAGATAATGAGCTAAAATAAATTTGCAGAAGTGTTTTACATATCACATATAATATATTTTTGCTGTTGCTTCAAGTAATTTTGTGTGTTCTTTTCATATGTGATATTTTTATACAGCATTTTAAACCCTTCATGCTGAGGCACCCCAAAAATTACTTTTAAACAACTTTATTTAATATTCTCATTATCCCATCAAGGCAATGTATTTAGGGAATGACCATTATCCAAAATTTTACTGTCTATATTTGCAAAAATTTCTAAAGTATACAGTCCAAGCAGTGACTAAAATACATAAAGATTTTGTGTGAATCTGCACAGGTGCACATATAATTTTTCATATAAAAACCTTAAAATTATTTCTGTAGCTTTTTTTTTTTTTGCTAAAAAGTACAAATTAAAAGCAAATCCAGCCCATCTTCCATGAAATATGCATCAGGTCTTCAAAGAGCTTCACTGATCCACACAATATAAATGTCAATATGCCTTATATTTTATTTATGATGGTAATTTTTGTTGACAAGCGTTGCTTTTTTCATGAGTCAACCACTACCACACAATTATTCTTTTCTAAATCTCTGTATTTGACACAAGCAGCCAAAGCCACTTTATAATTTCTTAGATACATTATGCAGGACCTTAGATTTTTTTAATTTGGTTTGGTTTGCTATTTTTAATCAAAATCACACTTTAATGACCACTCTCTTGAAAATACGTTTGGCAAGAGGTTATCATTACACATTTCTTTTTCTTCCATCACAGTACTACAGACTTAGCATAAGTTTGTTAAATACCATTCTCGTCCTCAACTCCTTGGAGTAATCTGCAGGTTAAACAGCGAGGCAAACCTGTATAAATCCCACATTAACTATGCTGTCCTTCAAACTCAGGTAGGCATTAGAGATACTGTGACCTCATAAGTAGAAACTTGTTTGAAGCATGCATAGAGAAAAATATCTCTTTCCAATAACTGATGTCATTGTGTTTTTTTCTTTTAAGTCCAATGCTGCCTTGTGTGATAATTGTTTAGTGTCACACGGCTGGGTCAGTAGGAGAATCACCAGGAGACAGAGAAGGGCTATCCCCTCTGCCCAGCACTCATCAACAGACCTGTCTTGGACACCGCAGCCAGCCCTGAGCCCCTAGAAAGGAGCAATGCTGATGGCCTGGGGCAAGCTCACCCAGCTTGAGCAGAGGCTAGGCTGGCAGAGCTCATCCAGATGGGACAAGGAGGCCTCGGGGGCACCTCACAGCCAACACAGCAGATGAGGTCATGCATGGCAGGGCCATGAGGCTGGGCAGTAATAGGCTAGAAGCAGAGGGATGCAGGTGGGGTGTGAGGGGGCCTCTGGCTGTGTGAAGGTCATCAGGCGGAAGGATGGGGGGTCCCAAAGCAGACTTACTGGGTCTCACAGCTGTCCCAGCTGTGGGCAGGGGAGCATAAGGACCTCCTGAAACCCCTTCCCTCCTGAACGATCCTATGAAACCATGATATTTCAGCAAAATAGTTTTCCAGATAAAGTATTTTGATCAGCACTCCCAGTTTTCTAAAAAGAAAGCTCATTTGGTGTCTGTGCTCCCACAAACCCAAAGGGACTTTTTAAGGTTCTAGATGACTGCAAGCACTTTCTTGGCTATTCTGCTAATAAATTCTGGTAATTTCTTGATTAAAATGTCACTAGGACAGACTCAAGGGATACTCCCACACATGAAATATTCAGTAAATTATAATTTGATCACTTAATATTATTTGAGTCAAAATCCTAAGCAAAAGAAACTAAAATTAACAAGATTGATTCCATGCTGAAGCTAATTTTATGTACTGTGAGATAATTGATTTCATATGAAGGCTGCTCTGAAAGTAATGGCTTGTATCTTATTATGTTGGCACACAACATCAGAGGCGGATGTTGGTGGTATGGCAGTAGAGGTTGAGCCTTCCCACCAATATTCAGTTTCATTTTGTTGCTGTGCAACAGATGGCAGCAGGGGGACAGTCTGACCAAATGGCATCTGACATGGAAATGTGAATGATGCAAAAGTGTGGAATTGAATTCCTCCATGCAGAAAAAATGGCACCCATTGACATTCATGGACACTTGCTGAATATTGATGGAGACCAAACGGTGGATGTCAGCACAGTGAGGGGGGGGGTGGTGCATTTCAGCAGTGGCGACAGAGATGTGAAAGATAAGCCATGTTCCAAATGGCCATGCACGTTTTTACAAGCATGACATGCAGGTGACAATCTGCTTTTCTGGTGAAAATACATGGCAAATGGGGGTGACTATATCAAAAAATAGTGTTTTCTGGCTGAGAATTTGCTTTATGGAATAGTGTTATTATGCTCTTTGTACCTGTTTTAGTTTCCATGGAAATAAATAGGAGGCATTACTTTCAGAGCAACCTATGTGTTTATATGCATAAGAAAGTAGAAAGTTTCATGGGAAATATGTGATTAGAAATGAAGCAATTGTTAAAAATTGAAGTATGGCTGGCAAGCAGCTATGCACCCCCCAATTCAGTTTTATCAGTTTGCAGTGTTGGAAATAGTACTGTTGCTCTCAAAGGACATTTGCATTCTTTCTGTAGGGCACATACAATGCAAAGCTTGCTTTCCTCTGCCTTCTTCCCAGAATTATTTCAGTCACAGAGGTCTGGCACTCATTCCCTGAACATTTGATCATAGAGTTGTATCTGAAGGCTTTTGCATGTCCTGTGCAATATAGCTTGCCCTGCCCTCATCAGGACAGGTAAATAAATACGCTTCCCTTAAAATAGCCTGAAAGAAAATCAACTTTTTCAAAGGAAAAAAAAATAAAAAGATATAAAGCGTTAAACTGTTTCAAGCCAGAATAACTCAAAGGAGATTCTCAAATGTGAACAGTCTTTTCAAATAACTTGAGAATCATTTTGCTGCCACTTTAAATATGCTTTGTCTGAGATGTCTGAAGGAAAGAAGAGCAGAGGCTGTCATGTGAAGAAGTCATTGAAACAATTCAACGTATAGTCTAACAGTGAATTTATCTACATTTAGTCTCACAGGCTGTAGATTATCCAGTTCTCAGTTTCTTAAATAATTTTGAAAAAATTGAAGGACCTAGAAACCTTCCAGATACCTCAAGGTGAAACTATTTGATAATGAACTTCATTTAATCATAGTCTAGATTACCTGGAAACATCAGAAACAAACAGAAACATCAGACACCCTGTCTCATAATCACATTAAAACTCTGGCTGCATAGAGGCAAAGGAAGATCAAACCACTTTTTGTCATGAAACAGAAAAGCAGTTTGTATTCTAACAGGCAGAATTTATCTCTAAGAAAAATCAGGAACATGATCACTGTCTAGGGGTTACAGGTACTCAATTTCTGTTTTAAAATGAAAAATCTTGAATGAAGGTAAACTCAGAAAAGAGGGTAAACAACATATTTCACAGGAGCAAGGATATTTTGAGCAAAGTAGAGCCCAGCAGCAGAGCTGTGAGTGAAGCCACTACAGGTGCCAGGGGCAGGAGTTTCAGTCAAAATTGGTCAGTTTGGACCTTGGAAGTAGGTGTAGAATAAAGAGCTGAAGTGCCTTCCACGACTTGCATTCCTGAATAGTCAACAAAAAGAAAACAAATGTATGTATTGCAGCTGCTTGGAAAAACTTGGCTGCCTTCAACCAGTTCGCATATTGCTTAATCTTGTCAAGCTATTAAGCAGCAAGATAGCTTCTAGATTATATGTTATTTCCTTACACCGCTTCAATGACAAATAAAGGAAGGTAAATCACCTTGCTTACCACATGCCTAAGGCAAAGCTTCATCTAAAATATTTCAAAGCTAATAAAAGATGAGTTAGCAGAGAAAATTTAACCTCAGTGGGAAAATGTCTGATTCCTTCACACATAAGTGACTGTGATTAGCTTAAGGGCTCAAGGCATACAACACTGTCTTTTTCTTAATTGCTGAATTTTGATTTTTTTTTTTTTGCCTAATTCTACTCCTCTGAAAACACCAAGATAACATGGAAGCTTTAAAAAAAATCCCATGTTTAACTATTATTTAGCAACTGGTGTATATATCAAAATATGCATATAGCAATATTAATTCAATTTTGCAATTAGTAAATTGAATTTCCATTCATACAATACATATAAAAATAGATTTTCTACATTCAGAAGGCAATCAAAGTAGCTTTTTCTGACAGATTTAATCTGAGTATTTCATTTTATACTTTTAAGAGATGTCTTTTTTTTCTACTCTAGATTATATTTAAATCAAGTGATTGTTGAACTTGGATTTATCTATTGAAAAAGAAAAATAATTTTGGACTAAAAGCCTCACATCATATTGTATTGTATTAATTCTACTCTACTCTGTTCTATTCTAAATTGAAAAAATCCGGAAAAAAAAACTAAAAACCAAAATGAAGGTGTGATAGGTAATGTTCTTTTTCAGTAAAAAAGAATATTAATAAAGTGAACACCAAATATGTGTATATTACTGGGAAGTGGAATTACAAAGATAGTAGCCAATTAGTACAGAGAAGCACAATAAAATTTGCTTGATAATAAGCTACAAAGATTTTTCAATGAGGTAAACAAATATCATAGACCATAATTATTTTTTTTGAAGTTACAGTAAGAATTTTTTTGAGTTTACTCATAAGTCTGAATGCTTAAGGGCTGCTAGTCTTCTCATTATTAAAGAAAATATATTTGCAATAATTACAGAATATATATATTTTACTTGAGAATTTGGACATAGCTATTTATTATACAAAATCCCTGCATACCCTTGTAGGAATAAACATTCACCATAAGTACAACTCTTAGCAGAGAGAGTGGACAAAACTCTATGCATGTCAAGAAGATATTTTATTATAATTTCTGTCACGTTCATAAAAACAGACATATTATTGATGAAAGAACAAGACACTCAGTGAAAATAAACCCATCTGTTTAACTCATCCATGTTCTACTGAAACTTCCTCAGAGCAATAAGGAACTTTCCATCCTACAACATGTTCATTATGAGTAAAGAAAACATCCCATTAAAAAAGCCAATATTCTTCTATACTGAAGAAAAGTATTTTAAAATGTAGTTGGTGATTAACATAAATTTCCTTTCACAAATATGTGGATCATATCAATATATCAGGATAAAGGTGTTTCATTCTTTTCCACCTCCACGTTATTGCTAATAAACAAAAATACCTAACTGATAGCTTAGCCTTTAATGCTTACAAAAGCCAAAAGTCTCATTTAGCTTGGTACAGTATTTCTTTACAGAAAATGAGGGAAGATCAAAAGGAAGATTAGTGACAAGAAAAAGCAGTTTTGGAGCAAACGTTTTTTCTTCAGCATTACTTTCAAAATTGACAAATCTATAGAAGCCATTGGTATGTAACAAGTATCGAAGTCTTCATATGGTCTTTTCCAAACACACTTTTGGGACAATTGATATTCATCTTTTAAAGAGACAGCTCCACTGAGTTAAAACAGATTACTTGTTTTAAGAAAGTCAGGTGTGCTTAACCATAAATTCACTCATTCTTCCTGAAACAAACCATGATTAACTGTAAGTCTATAGAATGTGATTAGAAGACAGAGTTTGTTCAGCAAACAAACGTGTTTTCCTGCTGTTCAAATATTATTACACATTATCTATCTAGGATTCTATTTCCCTTAGGAATTTGACAATATTTAGATTCACCGTTATTATTGCCACCTAACCAACTCTATTATCGATAGAACAGTTTCATTAATTTAACATTCCTGACATATGTAGAAGCCATATAAAAACGGATGAGATGTTGAAAGATTTCATGCAAATGTGAGATCAGGTAAATCTATTCTCCAAAACAAAATAACAACAAAACCTTTCTCTCTGCAATGTAAAACTCACTTGCAGTACTCCTTTTTCTTCCTAGTTCAATGTATTACCTCTGTCCTGACATAACATTCCCAGCAACTGAACTATTGTGCAAACAAAAATGAACCAACATTGAAATATGTTAAATTCACAGGGAAATTCAATACATTTTATTGGATTGACATTATACTTTGTAACTCTGTCTCTCCATAACCCTGTTGTGTATACCTTTGTGTAAGATTTTGGATATTTTTTTTCTAGAGGAAACGGTGGAATACATGAAAAAGCTTTTCTGTGGGTGTACTGACTTCAAAGTAATTCAGTGACACTATTTATGAAAATACTGCAAAAAGTTTTGGGATATTTTTAGCTAGAAAATTGTTCTCATACCTAAGATCTTTGTGTATTAGCAAAATTATTTTTAGCAATTTGTGAATACCAAGATAAATGAATGTCTGTGGTAAAAGTCCCCAAAAAAGAAAAAGAAATTTGTTTATATTTTGTTGGTTTTTGACTAAGAGATTAATCAGGGAATTTGCTTATTGGCAAACACTGTTCATGGGAACTGAAGATAGTGCTTCTGGAGTTCCTTAGACTAGCTATTTTAATCAGACTTCCAGGGCACCAAGTATGTCTTCATCTCCATCCAGGACAAATGTCTGCTGTATGTTGTGAAAGCCCTTTGTCAACAGTGTGTAACACTAAATTTACTTACAACCAGAATGTGAAGTCTTAAGACTTCACAAGCACAATTATCTAAGAAGAAACAAAATGTAGAAACAGAAACTGAAGAATGAATCGTACACATTTTTGCTAGGTGAAGAAATACAAAACTGAAAGAAAATAGCTTGCCTTAAAATCTGGAAACATAGTAATGTATGGTCATCATTAAAATATTTGAACAGTTCAGAATAAGTTGGCCGCCTCTAAAATACAGAAGGAATCTTTTCTTAAATGCCAAAAAACAAGATGATTTTCCACACATGGTATGTAAGTATTCACATTCTATTAAATAATGTAGTAATAAATTATGACTCTCAAATAAAACATTGAGCAAGAGTTTATTCTGAATGAAGGTCTTCACCTGAGAGTGTACACAATTATCTGTAATTCCCAAGTGCACTAGGAACAAAGTGTGTTTTCTAGACCACACAATTGAAGTAAAGGAAGTGCTGGCTCTAAGCTAGGCTGACAAGACCTTTGCAAAGACACGTGGAGACACTTTTTTGGGAAAATGCAGTTGGCTTAGTCTCATTTAAAATTAATTCAAACCAAATTTTCTACCAGTCACATACAGCAATGAGGTCCTACATGTCGAAGTACAGAAAAAAAGCAGCTAGCTTAAACAAAAATTTCACCCAATCTTTTTGTTATCAAACATAAGCCTAATCCTAATCCCAAACTTTTTTTCCTTAGTTCTAAACATTGTTTGATTATATTTTGACATTGTTATGAAAAGTAGATTTCCTATGTTCTCTAACATGGGGGAAAAAAGAAAAACAAAAATGAAAAACCCCATCTCAGAGCACAAAAATATTATGTTTGCTCTGTGCAAACATACGACTCACATGAGACTGGCTAAACCAAATAGTACAATTCTAGTAAACAGCTTGCAAATGAACTTTTACAACATAACCTTTTTGCTTATGAGGCCTTGTCACTAGGCTAGAGGTATAAACATTAGGAAATAGTTTAACGGTAATACAGACAGATCCTCCTGAATCTTCCTTCCTGCTTACCCCTTCCTTCTAGCTCAACAGCTCAACATGCAGAATTTCTTTGTTTCTCCATATATAGGTATTTACACAGGTATTGCTTATACTACTATTTGCCTCCACAATGTGTATGCTCCCCTCAATATATTCATTATGGTTTAGCCTGAGATTGTAACTTTTGTGTACTATTTGATGTTTATTGTGTTGAAACACAGATGTTTTTGTCAGGATAGCCTAGGAAAGGTGGAAAGTGTAACATGAACCAAGGTCAGCTAAGAGAAAAAATTGAGTTACGGAAAGAATGGGAAATGGTATTTTATTTGATTATGTTTTGTCAATAAAAAAAAAAATACTCTTAGAAGACATAATTAAAAGAAAACTTTTATTTTGCTTTTTGAAATAACATTACAAAAAGAATATCAGAATAAAATGTGCAAAAATACATGAATCATGATCATGACTTGCTCACTACATCCTTTTTTTCGTTAAGGAGTTGGCTACTTATAGCAGTCCTCAGAGGATTGGCCAACAGAGAACTCCCATTTGAACATGCAAGATGCTCTGATAAAACAATTGGCTTTGTTTTCAACTTTTTCCGAACTAGCTAAAACCAGTAACCCCCCAAATTTATAGATTAAAAACATGAAGTTAACTTGAAAGATAATTCATTGGGTTTGACTATTTCTTCACTGACCTGAGATTTTCATCCAAGCGCTTCAACTTCTGCCATTCTCACCAATATTCTTTCAGCATTTCCTTTCAGAGATTATTTTTGATAACAAGATGTGAGTATTATAATGAAGAAAGTCACGTTCTTGCTCCAGGGTCCAGAACTGTCTTTTCTTCTATTCTGGAAGTTGAACTTTTATGCCCTTTTTTCATCAGTTTAAGTCCATTATGGCAGACAAGGCATGTTCTCCTTCATGTACATCCTCTAAGCATCTACGTTTAATACTTGCTTGTCTCAAATAGCTGCAAATAGAATACACCTCTGCTTGAGATAAATTGAGCGGATGAGCAGGAAAACAACTTGAGATCAAAGAGAGCTTTCTGCTTCAAGGCTGTCTGTGCTTTACTGAACTTTACAAAGAACAGATGTCGCCTCCTGCTTTTTCTTTCAAAATGCTCAAGCAGCCTTAATGTCCACCAACTCTAGTGACAGCACGTGAATCTGTGGCTTACAGGAGAATGTCTGCTGACAGATACAGAATCGGCAGATGAAGAGTCCTGTAAATTAAAACAAATAACAGTTCTTTTAGACAATAAAATCCAATAGATTTTTAAATTTTATTTTATTTATTTACAAAGTTATATAAAAGATGCCTCTTGCTGGATACAGACTGAACTTACTTCTGAAGCCAGGAGAAGTCTTCACCAGTAAGGAGCAGGATCGTGCGCTCTGCCTGTCTACTTCAGAAAACAGGAAAGGGGAAAGAGCATCTCCAAGGTAGATGCTGAAGATGGCTTTAGAGATAAAGCTGATGACTAATAACTGTCCTTTTTAAGATCTTTCAAGGAACACCAAGAGACTTGCGGTAAATACTCATTATGTATTTACCAGCAATACCCTGTTCTTCCAGGAGACAGAACAACAAAATACTGATTGACTTGAAAGGCTGCCTCTTAGGGTAGCCTTTTATTATATATTCTGAGTTTGTATGTTTTTATTAACATTTACCACTTTAATGCATTTAGCAGCTGCTTACTGAATTGTTATTCTTCATAATGCTTTCTTGCATTCAATACAGTGTTTATGTCATTCTTGTAGGGAAAGGAAGTAAGAGACTTTGGCTTAATACTCAAATAATTGCAGTAGTATTTTTTTAAGATAGTATTTCTGTGAAGTAACATCACTTATTAAAAATAGGTGAAACTACCACTTCAAACAGCAGAATCATATAGCTGGATGGATTATCACAAAAATTGTACTTGTTTCCCTTGTACGTTAGTACTACATAGGCTCAGTTTTCTACAGATAATGGTTTTGTTGTTCAAAAGGCCCTCAGGTCTTCTAGGAAAAAAATCTACACATTGATTCTTTCAATGAAACAATCTATTACAAGTTCTCCTCAATATTTCTTGAGAATGCAGTTTCCTACACATGTTCTAGTTAAGTTAGCTGATGTCACTCAAATATACTGTCTATGAAGGCTCCCACTCAAGTGCTTCAAAACAACAGAGGTGAGCTGGACCAAATCCACTGCCTACAAAGGCTACAGCCTTTACAGCAAACTCCGGACCTACATGAGCAGTTAAGTCCAAGGCAGAAATGATTCTTTGCTTAGGACACAGCATACAGATTCTGATTCAGCAACATAGATAAAAGCAGGCATGATGCCCAATTTACAGTCTTATTACCAATACAAGGTATCTCGTGGATCAGTAGAATGTAGCTGAGGGAAATAGGAATGTGAACATGTTATTTTGTGCTGACTTCTTACATTATTGTTTCATGTTCTGAATTTACTGGTTCAGTTCAGCAAAATATCATCCTCTTTGACCTTCTGAAGCATATGTTGGATTCTTATTTTCTACTCAGAAACGAGTAAAAATGTCAAAGTAAGAATATTGCTAGAGTAGCGGAGATTTCATGTGTGGATTTTGGAAAAAAAATAATCACAACACTGTTCTGCTCTCTTTCTCTCTTCATCTCACTTTTTGATACTATTAGTGATGGCATACATTCATAACATGCCAATGTTATCTAAGTAGTTGATGAGTGAACTCTGACATAGAGCAATGGTTTCTAGCAACATGGCTTCAAATCATTCTCATGAGAAATCAAAGCAAGCGTTTTCTCTCATGGTGATACAAGCAATATGCTAGCTAAAACTAAGGATGAAAAGAAGGCTAATGTTTTATCGAGAATATAATAGTAGGTGGTTGAGATATACTGGGAAATAATTCTAAAAAGGCTAAAAAATCCCCAGTAAAAATTCCCCCTAAAAAGGCTAAAATTCCCCAGTTTCCTGGGGAAACTGGCAGCCTGTGGCCTGGACAGGTACATTCTTCTCTGGGTAAAAAACTGGCTACAGGGCCATGCCCAGCGGGTAGTAGTTAATGGAGTTAAGTCCAGCTGGCGTCCCATTACAAGTGGTGTCCCCCAGGGGTCGATATTGGGGTCCATCTTGTTTAATATCTTTATTGATGACCTAGACGAGGGGATTGAGTGTACCCTCAGTAAGTTTGCAGATGGCACCAAGTTGGGAGGATGTGTCGATCTGCCTGAGGGTAGGGAGGCCCTTCAGAGGGATCTGGACAGGCTGGATAGCTGGGCTGAGGTCAGTGGGATGAGGTTCAATAAGGCCAAGTGCCGGGTCCTGCACTTTGGCCACGATAACCTCATGCAACGCTATAGGTTTGGGGCAGAATGGCTTGAAGACTGTGTAGAGGAAAAGGACCTGGGGGTGTTGGTTGATGCTCGGCTGAACATGAGCCGACAGTGTGCCCAGGTGGCCAAGAAGGCCAATGGCATCCTGGCCTGTGTTAGAAATAGTGTAGCCAGCAGGAGCAGGGAGGTGATCGTCCCCCTATACTCAGCTCTGGTGNGCGTCTAGATGAAGTGCTACAGGATATGATTTAGTAGCTTAGTGAGTAGTGATGGTGATAGAAGGACGGTTGGACTAGATGATCTTGTAGGTCCTTTCCAACCTAGTGTTTCTATGATTCTGTGATTGTATGAAAAATCACTTTCTTTTAAAATACAGTTTAATTATCTTATATAAAATTCAAATATGCTTTGGCTAAAATATGTACAAAGAAGTATTTCTAAATTGAGCTAGTTATCAGTACTTAATGACAAAATACCACAGACCCAATAATTTTTTGAATTTATCTACGTGAACTATAAAAGTTAAAATGTATATGGATTTTTAAAAAAATTTATAGCACAATGTAATTGTAAAATGTAGATTTCACCTAGGACATTTACACATTATATACTTTGTGAAAATTGCTTTATATGTTTAAAAGTAAAATATTATCCTTCAGATCAGCCTAGATGTTAAGAGAACCAAAATTAATACAAGGAACAAACATTTACAGGATTACATGAGTTAAGATCATTCAGTCGTTTTTAAGTTGAGATCCATTATGAGGGAGACTGAGTGAATTTAATTAATTAATTAATGTATTTTTATTTTTAACACCCAATCTCAGGCAGCAGGAAGTCATAGTGGACAAGGTAAGATGTGAAAACCCTTACAAATCTAAAAGCTTGAGAGAATAGGAATATGAACATTTCTTTTTAACATATTATTTATTAAACCATTGACCCTCAAAATATGGATTAATTACTCTTGTTATATTAGCCATCTAAAGAAACTGCAGAAACTATGGTAGAGGACTGAGGGCAGTCTGCAAGTAAAAGAAAAAAAAAAAAGTCCAGTATATTTGAAGAATAAAATGGTATAAATAAACTGCATTCAATTTGATAAATATAATTTCACATACATTTAGCAAAGTTTTATTATCTATTTCCTAAGAAAGTAGACCTATAATTGTCCATTTCTCCTTGCATATAGTTAAATAACTATGAGCTCTTAAGACAAGAAGCCTATTTCTCATATTTGATAAATTTCTTCTTAAAATAAGCAGTTATTTGAAAAAGCTATTAATATATATATATATGTTTCCAAATTCAAAAATTCTTGCTTTTGCTTCTTGCAACAGCTTTATATTCTGTTCTTTGTCTCATCAAATTGAACAGGGTCTTGAATACGTTATGAATTTTATGAATTATTAACTTGAACAAGTATCGCTTTCTTTCAAGGTGAAATGGATTTCATAGTTTGAAAATTCTGTCCATTGCTTTTCGAGAGGAAAATCAGGGACTTTATTTTATTTTTTAAGCTTGAATTTTTCAGCAGAAAAAAGGAAATCTCTATATTTCTGCAGAACTTGTAAGAAAAATAATTAAGTAAAAAATTTTCTTGCAATTTTGGCACAGTGCGTGTACTATTTCCAGCCATGTATTATATGTGTGCTTTCCAGAAATCTACATGTTTTTCTGTTGCTTTGAATTTCAGTAATATTTCACTGCATTTCAAATGAAGGGTTCTGTGGGAGCTAATTTAACATTGATTCATTCTCCTACAGGGCATAGACTTGATTTGAGCTATAAATTCTTTATTTGAAACATGCTAACAAATGAGAAACATTCTGTTTTCCTTATTAAACAAAAACTTTTATAATTTTTCCCATTGTAGTAATTAAACTTTTTTTTATTTTAGAAATTGATTTTGAATTAATAAGCATAGTAGTAATCCTATCATTGCAATATAACAAGTAGTCGAGAGATTACAAAGGTAGCTGTAAAAAATCAAAAGGAAAAAATATTATTCTGAGACTCAAGAAAGGAAGGACCTCCTTGAAAAAGATGAGAAAAAAAAACTAACACCATGAAAAGAAACTTAATGCTGAACCAAAATATTAAAGAGAGCAATATGTTATCAACGAAATAAAGACTTTAAGTCAGCAGAAAATAAAATGTTTGGTTACTGTTTTACAGACATTTTCCAGCAGATTGTGAAAGACTTGAACAGAGATTTTAAAATTAAGATTTCCTAAATCTTTTTTCTCCATCTTACCATTATGACAGCAGCTTGTCATGTCTCTTTATGCAGATAGGGCAGATTTTAGGGGACTATGTGTGACACTACGTGAACCTGTGCGCTCAGGGTTATTATTCTTTAAAGTTTCAACATTATTTTTCAGTTAAGGTCACTTTCTCCCCTAAAATATAAGCCAATATTCCCCTCATTTTTTTCCTATTTTTTTTAATTTTTATTCCTATTTGTATTCCTAAAATTATAATTAATTTCCTGTTTCTTCAGTTGCTTTCAAATTCCTATCTTTTAGCAACTTCAGTGTAAAAAAGGAGTCTATTAACACTTCTACGTTTTCTATGGTGCCAAATCTAGAGACCCCACAAATGCTGCAGTCACTTCACACAATTTCTAGCAAAAGAGAAAAACCCTTAGTAATGTGAGTAATCAGTGTGGAAAAAAAATGAGGTGGCTTTGAATAATCATGATAACCTGTCATTGCTTCTTGATCTTTTCTTCTGAAAGAAGCTTAACTGTTTTTGTATCATCTTTGGTTCTCCCACTGTGCATCTTACTCTTTTCTTCACATTTCCTTTTTTAGGCTTACTCATTTTTCAATTTCTTTAGCAGGTCGGAAACTCATCTCCCAGCCGTTCGTTCCTGTAGATCTCCCCCGGTGTACTTCCTTTCAACTCCTGGTGCCCACAACACACTATCCCACAAGAAAACAGGAACAAAATGTTACTGGTCTGTGTTTTTACAGCCAATTTGCTATAAATCACTTTCCTTTTTGTTATATAACACAAAGTACAGTACATCATCTTCAAGAACAGGGAGGCTTCTTCTCAACTATTTTTAACAGATATCTGTTTGTGCTCTTTCCAATGTCTTTCTGAAACTCCCCTGCTATCTTTCTCACACTCCATGGTGCCTGTTTTGATAATAAGCAGAGAATTTTTGACCCATGTGGTCAAAATCAATTGAAGTAGTGAACTGTATTTTGAAAACCTATTTGCTGAATCTGTAACAATAAGGTGGTTTTTTTTTTTTACATTTGTTAAAGATTAAAAAAAAATATGTAACAGCAGACAGTGTGTGATACATGAGCTATTAATAATACTTTAAGCTTACATTTTTGATTTTTTAGTAAAGGATATCTTGAAGTTTTATTTCTTTTAGCTGTCTTGTCCATGTCACAACTTTACACTTATAAAAAAAAAAAGACTGTAAATGAATATATACATATAAACACATGGTTCTAACTGGGTGGGGAGGGAAGTCTTGTAACTTAGAAAAGTATATTCAAAAGCTTTTTGAGAAAAGAAGGCTTCCAACATGTCTTACTTTCTTGGTAAACTCATTACCTTCTTCCTTTGAGGAATTTGTATTTCGTTTCTTTATACTTTCTGACTAATGAGATTATTGACTACTTCTTTCCCTCCTCTCATCTTTGTTTCTAGCATTGCTTCAGTGATTTACTAAACACAGTGATTACCCAACGCAGGGCTTAACTATTTTCTGATTTTAGGTCTCAGTCATTTCATTTTTTGCAGTATCTTCATCAGTGTCAACTTGTTTTCAACTAGTAAGGCTAATGGCCTCACAAAAAAAAAATAACCACCCTGGAACTTTATCTTAGGAGGTAGACTTATGAGAATTTATACTATGTTTGCTTGCTTGTTTTGTCTCGGAAGTGGACTCAAGCAGCTTCTCTCCTTTATAGCTTTCTCATGAACTAAAGAAATGTTGACTCCTATAATCCAGGGAAGGGCAGGGAGCTTTTCTTTAAGAAGTTGCTAGGACTACATTTTTCCCGTGGATGTAAATACCGAATAATGCTTGAATTAGAGTGAGCATATTCAGTTAGGAAATTAGCAACTGTCTTTATAAGGCTGAAAAACCTAAGTGACAGGCACCAATTAGGCAGTGCCTGTACTTAATTTTTATCTCAAACCTCATGACACTGGAAAAATGGAAGCATTTCCTTTCTACTCAGGGATTTTTTTTGCTTCTATTTCCCACTCTTCCTGCCCTCTTTATACCTATAATGCCAACCAACAATGAACAAAACAAGAGGTGGAGAAATCTGAAAGTATTTTTCCTTTGTCAAGCAGAGCTGTTAGCTGACTTATTGAACGCATTCACAAGAAAGCCTGAGCATGCAAGTGGGCACTGAAGATGGACTGCTGCTTTGATGAACAACAGCAAGTTTATCACAGAGACATTACTGAGAGCACCCTCCCATGCTTTGAGAGATCACACATGAAGAGCATGTGGAATTTATGTGTGATGACAGCTAGTATTTTAAAAGCACAAGTACAATAATTGGAAACCACATATGTTACACAATGCTAACAAAATTAGGAAGAAAATAATTCAACAAATATATTCCATTCTTCTACCTGACAGCCACGTGTTACTTCAGCCGCAGCTACCAGGGACCACAAATATTTCCTTTAGTTCCACTAAGTTAGGAGTACCAGAAGTATACCACAGTACAGGAGTCCTATATCGCATTTTGCAACCTCCTTCCTGCTAGCACATTCAGATCACTGTATTAAACTTTTGCTCATAACATCTGTTTGGAGCATGGAGGAAAAGATGGTTGAGATCCTTTGATAAGTCCGGTATACAAAGTGCTGAAAAAAGGAGAAAATTACAGTTGGGTTGCCGGAAGATGTTAGCAGTGGGTGGAAAAATAAATATGATCATGATTCAGAGAAGAATACTTTTAACTGAACTTGAGATACCTGTAATGTAGGCATGTATGTTTGAAAGTGATGAATTACTTCTTCTAAGTATCTGCTTCTCTAAAATGACCAGAAGGAGAGTCTAGCCAATTACACTGTACTTCTCTAAAGATAGGTGAGGTAGGTCCTGGTCTTGGTTTTCTTTTCAATGGCTTTCCTAGCTTTATAGAAAGCATATTATACATGCATCAACATTAAGTTTTCTTGTGTCAACCGCTGTAGGGTATTAGTCTATTCTAGACTTTTTATTTAGAAAAATTGTGTCAACTTGCACTTGAGACTGTTTACATGCAGTTTCATTAAAGCCATATTTTCCCCTTCTGGAGGCAAATAATATACTTTCAAAATGTGCTAATTACTGTCAGAGTGTTGTTGAAAATATGACAGTCTATATTTATACTCAAATACCATGTTTATAGCTTGATTTTTTTTATTTTATATTCTTAGAACTAAATGCATCCTCCCCTTTTTTTCCTCCCCCATACACATTGGTCCAGAACTAATAAGAAATGAATCAGCTTCCTGAAATGCAATATAAACTTCTCCACAATTTATATCCTATTCTTTCAGCTGTTGCCAGGATGAGACTAAATCTCTTTAGTGCATGTAGCTTTAACATATAATCATCTGGAAGACATTTACTGCAAATACTACACAAAGTGACTGTTGAATTTACTATATACTAAACTTTGCACGGTTTTCACCTATATGCCTCACTCGTGCATTGTTGTGGTTTAGAAATTTATGCTCAAGAGCTGCTGGGACTGGTGTAGTGCTGGTACATATACACACTCCATTGAGCTAAGTCCTGCTTTTGGAGATTAAATGGAGCATGTAGGAAAAACAAAGGTTTTATGTTATTGCTCTTGGCACATGATATAATAAGATACAATATGGCAATATTGCAGCATTGGAATGTGCTCATGTATCAAAAGAGATCTAAAAAGAGCAAAAAAAAAAGTAAAAACAGAACGATATTTCAATATAGTTATTCTTACATAATATATCTCAAATGTCATTCTCTTTATCTCAAAGCAATGATATGATAACCACTATCTTTCTAGGGTAAACCAGTACCTGTGCTTATGCAGGTTCGTTGCTGGTTTGCGCTGGATTTGCAATAATCTAAATTTGCACCACTGACTAAATTCTGACACAATGTCCTCTGAGGTTGAACAATCTTTAAAAGTTTATTCATCACTTACATTGGACATTCAATTACAGGTACATAAGCTACAGCTATAAAGTAGAGTTTAGATTATTAATTTAGACATTTATTTATTTATCCTAGAAAATTTTGATATAATGATAAAATGAAAAATAACGTTAACTTCCTGCTAGATGGCCTGCTTGCCCATGAGCAAACCTGGCCTAAGCAGTCTTCCATAAAATATCACAGCCAAAGGTGAAAGTTTGGAGAAACTACTGGTATCTCATTTAAGTTGTGTTTATAACAACTGATCTTGGGAATCAGCCCTCCATGCTAAAAACATAGGCTGTGGTCTAGCCTATGCATTAACAACATGTGCAACTGACCGAGAGGAGCTGACTATTGATATAATTGTCCACAACTCTACTGGAACTGCCAGACCTCTGAAAGCTAAGATGGTTTCTTTGACTGCTGACAACATGCTGAAGAGTGTGTGTTAGAGGTTACTCTTAACCAGCAAGACCATGGTTCACACCATTAACAACAATAATTAGCAAGACTTCTTTTCTCAGCTGCATCTTTCAGCTAAATATCTTTCTGTCTCATGGGAATATCTGTGACATTCTCACAGGAATATCTCAGACAGAAAGAGATCCTTGTATATTATGATGGCATATTTAAAAGCTATTTATGCAGTGCATGTAGAAATGGAGCAACAATTATCATTCTCATATCAAAGTGTTATTTTTGTTCAATTTATATACATGCTATTTTAAAGTTTATGGCCAATGTATAAAGAAAATGAAAGCAATTCAGCACTCTTCTCCTATCTTGTTCATGAAAAACTCTAGATTATTCAGAGGGTCTTTCTGCTAGATGCCCCAATTCTTCATTTGTACACTCACTGTATCCATGCACAGTTACACAGCAAAAAGTTTCTGCAACATCAGAGCTCACTGTGAACAAAGCATAATAGTACAAAGTTTACACAGCTACCATTGCTAGATGGGCTTAAGTTATTGTACAGCCACATGAACAGTCCTATAAGGAAATAAAAGATATTATGCCTTGCTAACATACATGTAGGTTTTTTTCCATTAGCTTGTAAGTTTTATTTATTAACATTTTTCTTACCACACATGGTGTGAAAATTAGTGTCTATAGCGTTCCAGCAAGGGAATGGGTACATGAATACTATAATTTTCTGGAGAAGATAACGGAACTGGAAATAAAATATACTAATAGATCATAACCAGTCACAAGAAATTTCAAAAAGCATAATTTTCTGTTCAAGAAGAGATATATAAGAGAAAAAGCATGGAAATGAATGACTAAAATGGTGGAAGCAATCAGGAAAGAGAAAAGTATTTTCAAAAAGAGGTTCTGAGAGAGAAAGAAGAAGGAAGGAAGGAACAGAGTGCTGAGAAACAGGGGTTTAAGCCATTATGTGGAAGAAAAGTTAAGTCTAGGGAGAATTTCCGTCACTTACTCTTACACCAAATACTTCTACATTCTCCATACAAACCACAGCCCACAGTGGTGGCAGTGAGTTTACATTCACATTAGGGATGGATCAGAGAATTGAGGAATAGTGCTACGTTATCCCTTATCCACCTGTCTTAAATTGACTCAATCAAGTACACTCTCTCACTATTAAAAGCTAAGTTTTATATAGGATGAACACCCAAACAATTAATACAGTTACTGTTTTCAGCTTTTGGGTTGATTTCTTCTTGAGTTACTGCCTTATATTTGCTGTTTCCTGTCACTGGTGTTCAGACTACAACAAAGGAGAAAGGATGGAAGGAAGACTTTCTTTTCGTGCTGAAGGAAGAAAGCCTTCTCTTTGAGTATGGAATGTAACTCAAAATAAGAAGTCTGTAATTTTAATTTTTCCACAACCTTTCATTTTTAGCACTGAATGAATACAGAAACAACAAATCACTTTCTGTAATTGAAGTTCCATTTTTACTTCAGTTTATGTAACCTAAGACCATTGCCTTCTTCCTGACAAAGATGTGCCTTTGGGCTGCTGACCATGAAAAGGAAGAAAAAAATATGCTAGGAGTATGAGAAGACAAGAATGCAACACGGTTATGCAGGAAGAAAATTAGAAGGGCTAAAGCCCAGATAAAACTTAACTTGGCTACTGCACTAAAAGACAATAAAAATGTTTTTATAAATATTTAAACAACAAAAGGAAGACTAAGGAGAATCTCCATCTTTACTGGGTGCAGAGGGAAGCATAGTGATGAGAGATGAGGAAAAGGCTGAGGTATTAATGCCTTCTTTGCTTCAGTCTTTATTAGGAAGGATAATTGTTCTCGGACCGCTGAGCAGGAAGAGAGACAGGGAGCAGAACGAAGCCCTTATAAATCCAAGGGGAAATTATTAGTGATCAGCTACAAGACTTGAACACACACAAATATATGGGGCTGGACAAGATCCACCCAAGGGTGCTGAAGGAGCTGGCAGAAGGATTTGATCCAGGAATGAGGATCCACAAAATTGCAGGCCTGTCAGCCTGGCAAGGGTGCTGGGTAAAGTCACAGAGCAGATCATCTTAAATGCCATCATATGATATACACAGGACAGCCAAGTGATCAGACCCATTCAGCATGGGTTTCTGAAAGGACAGTCCTGCCTAACTAACCTCATCTCCTTCTGTCACAAGGTGATCCACCTAGGCTGTGGATGCTGTTTACTTGGACTTTAGTAAGAAATTTCATATTGTTTCCTGCAGCCTTCTCCTGGAGAAGCTAGCTGCTCATGACTTGGAAGTATACACTGTTTGCTGGGTTAAAAACTCACTGGCTGGCCAGGCCCAAAAGGTCATGGTGAATGAAGTTATATCCATTAGTGTTGCTCTCTAGAGCTCAGCATTGAGGTCAATATTCTTTAACATTTTTATCCATGATCTTGATGAGGGGATAGAGTGCACTCTCAGTAAGTTTTCAGGCAACACCAAGTTGGGCAGGAGTGTTGATCTGCTTTAGGGTAGGATCAGATCTCAAGATTGCAGAGGGATCTATACAGACAAGATTGATCGACCACGTCCAGTTGTATAGCACTCAACAAGGCTAAATGCTGGGTCCTGCACTTGGGTCATAACAGCCCCATGCAGAGGTATGGGCTTGGGAGAGTGGCTGGAAAGCTGTTTGGCAGAAAAGGAACTGGAGAATTGAGGAGCAACTGAGGGAACTGGAGCTGTTTAGCTTGGAGAAAAGGAGGCTGAGGGGAGACCTCATTGCTCTCTATAACTACCTGAATGGAGGCTGCAGTGAGGAGGATGTTGCTCTCTTTCCTCTGGTGGCAAGTTATAGGACACAAGAACATAGCCTCAAGTTGCGCCAAGGGAGGTTTAGATTAGGTATCAGAAACAATTTCTTCATGGAAAGAGTGATTACGCATGGAAATGGGTGCCCAGGAAGTGGTGGAGTCACAAACCCTGAAGGTATTTACAAGACATGGATGTGGCACTTAGGGACATGGTTTGCCCATGGCAGGGGGGTTGGAACAAGATGATCTCTAAGGTCCCTTCCAACCTGAACCATTCTATGATTCTATGATTCTAAGTTCAACCATTACTGAACAATACTAAGTCCACCACTAAACTTGATGATCTTAAGGTTTTTTTCCAACCTGAACCATTCTATGATTCTATGATTCTAAGTTCAACCATTACTGAACAATACTAAGTCCACCACTAAACTTGATGATCTTAAGGTTTTTTTCCAACCTGAACCATTCTATGATTCTATGATTCTAAGTTCAACCATTACTGAACAATACTAAGTCCACCACTAAACTTGATGATCTTAAGGTTTTTTTCCAACCTGAACCATTCTATGATTCTATGATTCTAAGTTCAACCATTACTGAACAATACTAAGTCCACCACTAAACTTGATGATCTTAAGGTTTTTTTCCAACCTGAACCATTCTATGATTCTATGATTCTAAGTTCAACCATTACTGAACAATACTAAGTCCACCACTAAACTTGATGATCTTAAGGTTTTTTTCCAACCTGAACCATTCTATGATTCTATGATTCTAAGTTCAACCATTACTGAACAATACTAAGTCCACCACTAAACTTGATGATCTTAAGGTTTTTTTCCAACCTGAACCATTCTATGATTCTATGATTCTAAGTTCAACCATTACTGAACAATACTAAGTCCACCACTAAACTTGATGATCTTAAGGTTTTTTTCCAAGCACATGCAAATGCTTTGTTGAGTAACAATACAAAACCCTAGCATAAAACAGCTCTTAGCAAGTGTAGCAAAAGAAAATTCTGTGCAGTATGCAAATTTAATTTTTAACTGACTCTCAAATGGGGAGTTGAATTAGTTTCAAACTCAGCCTCTAATATTTTTAGATTTGTGCATATCCCCTGAACCAACTTCATTAAGAAACTCACTCTTTAAGCAGTTTTAGAATATCTCATTAAAAAATAAAATTTTAAAGTGGTAAAGTCCACTTGTACAGGGAAGAAATTTGAATCTATCTGAAAGTTAATACTGTTCAGGAAAAAGCTTTTTAGTACAGCAACAGTGCAGTCTCAAACTACAGATCTGCTTAAAGAAAACAGGTTCATATGTCCATACTTTTTTTTTTTTTTTCCCTGGCTCTTAAATGTGTTGCTAGTTAACGGCTTTATCCCAGTGTAACAAAATGCAGTTCATGACCTGGTAAATAGAATGTTGGACACTTTCTGAGCTAATTTCTGTAGAATTATTGATATCACATCAACATGCCATATGAAAAAGGAAAGAATGCGAAAAAATCATAGTCTGGCTGTATGAGTGGGCAAGTACATCTCCTTCTGCTCCTGCATTATTGCTGCTGCAAAATCACGATCACCAATGGAGTACCAAAAGTTTTCAAACTGCTGTTCTTATTGATACAGAAGAAGCAAACAAAACCAGACTAACCTTACACTGGACTATGCCTTCTAAAGCATTTTGAAAATGTAACCACATGAAAAATAAATCATCTCCAATTTCGTATTAGAAATATAGCTCTTTCTCATTCTTTTTTACTAGTCAATTTAGTATTCCTGCTTCTCAACTATCATCTTTATTTTTATACATATATTTTTCTCCCTGTGTATTCTAATGCAAGATTTTATTCAGTGTGAGGTTAAACAAATAATCATCTGACAACAAAGTCAGAGAATAATTCAGTGTTTTATAGCCAGTATAAATCAAGTCTCTAGACTTCATCCCATCCCCCAAAGAATCAGCTGTTTTCTTGCCTTTTTTTTTGCCATTTTTTTCCCCCATTTTTCTTTTCTATTTGTTTAAGATTAGACTCCTTGGAGTCTTTCATTGAGACTCTTGAGACAGAGTCTTTATCTCACAGATCCAGTTTCTGGGTAGGGGCTATTTCTGTTCCTATTAATAATGTATATTATTATATGTACTTATATACATATATTATTATATATATTCTTCTGTATCAAATAGACTTAAATTGCTGTAACAATTACATTATCTTTATTACTTACTCCCAAACAAGCCCTGGTGGTGTGAATTACAGTGAAGATGTTCACTAAGCATGCACTGCTAAACAGTTCTGTATTAGCCATGCTTGGACTTGCTTGAGATAAAGCAGTTCAGATTTCCTGACACAGTTTACCCAATTTAACACACAGAAACTCTAATTTTTTCTGTCTTATTTACTATATATATAGAAGCAGAGATGGTACACAATGTTCTTTTCCTTCTACTTTTTATTCTCATGAAGAAGGGAGGGAGAGGAAGAAAGCAGAAGCAAGTGGAGAAGAAAGCAGTATTCATAGTTTATGAACTATTCATGAAAAAAGATAGTATGTTTAAAACACACAAAATAGTTTCAAAGCAACCTGGAAAAAGGATCTAAGATCTGAACTACCAATGTCCCTTGATACCCAACTGGTTTCACTGCGGTGTCAGGTAACTGTGACACATACCAGCTTCAGATCTGCCAACTCTTGCAGCAGTCCTGTCATGTTTAGTAAGACCACTCATGTGCGCAAGGTCTTACAAAATCAGATTCAGGCAGTAGAAAGTGATGCAGAAGAAATGTGTGATGAAGAAGCATGTATTAGTAGGGCCAGTCTTGACTTAAGTCATATTTTCAATTCCTTCAGCATATGATTTAAACTAAACCACATCTCTCTTAATCTCTACATCTGACGCACTCTCTCCAGCCTTCCACTCAACACTTGGACTTAGAAAAATATGCAGTTCTAAGCATATATTATGAAGCCAGCTGGAATAACTCCATATAAAAGCATGAGCTACTTTCCCATTTTTCAGATTCTTACCCCCTTTCTAAAATTCAGAAAAGAAAAAAAATATTTATATGAGAACAGATGGGTGTAAAGTTATGTTGGACAGGAAATGTCAGGCCAGCTCAGCATTTCCCCAGCAAATTGTATATTACTGTATTAAATGTAAGGAACACCATTAGAGCCGTAAGACATTTGATCATAGTTTTCAAATGTTTTATTTTGAAAAATTGGCTTTACATATGTCAGTTTTCATTCAGCAAAATCACATTTCTTTAAACACTGTATCATTCCATGAACATTGATATTTAATTATTTTAACAGAATTTTTATAAAGAAATGTAAAGCTTTTGTTATGAGAAATAAAGATAACAGCATGCTTATGGCTATGGGGATTTTTCATTCAAGAGAAACAAAACATAACCGTAAATTTTAATCAACATTACAGATTCAGGACTTTGAGACCTTGAACATCCACAGAATTTCTAATTTCTCTAAAAATTAGAGAACTGAAAAAGGAGAGGGTGGAAATCAGGTGAAATTACAGTCTCATGATCTTTCATTTCCTGGCAGAATATCTCACTTTGTTTACCCCTTTTCAGCTGCAAGAATATTTCACAGAACATCCATGGTGTTTATGAAAGGCAGATGTTCATGAAAACTATCTGGTTTGTAATAAAATAAATATCTTTGGTTTTAGCAACAGAAGCTGTTCTTTTTTTTTGAACAAAATGTAGTGCTGTCGGCATATTAAAAAAAAAAAAAACAGCAACTTTACAGTCCAGCTCATGTTTATGCATTTAACATAATAATTTGTTTGGTTTTGATTTAAATTTGACCTCATTAAGAAACCTGTATGTTGGTGGTTTTTTTTTCATAAAAGAATTTGAACAATATCACCATGTACAATCTTTCCTCTGCTTAGCAGTCTCTGAGCAAAACTGCATCTTCAATTATTTCATGAAATTTATGTGCTAATGGTTTCACAGAGTTGTTTTCTTTGAAGAAAATAAAATTGACTGCAGCACTTTGGTGCATCACAAGACCGGAATCACTGTAACCAGGAAGAAACATGACTGCAGCACAGCAGGCACAGAGAAATTATATTTCATATCATTTACTGCATCAGATATGGCCAGAAAGTAGAAAATCTATTTTTTGTTTAAAAAGAAAATAGTTTATATACAAGATTTCAATTTTGCATAGATAAGATTTTTTGTTATAGAAGTCTAACCAAGCACTCCTGAACCGCTGTACGCAACATCAAAACTTTTAGAGCTTGCATCAAAAAGCTGTTTATGTTTCCTTATTAACTTGTAACGCAACCTGAGAACCAAAGCGAGTTCTGAAAGACCGTGTCTAAAATCTACATTCAGTATGCTGTATATAAGAAGTTATCTTAAAACACCAAAAAGAATGATTTTCAAAGTTGCAGTAAGACGCACCTTGGAAGCAGCTGTAAAGTAAGATTTGGAATCTATTGTTATGATTGACTAGAGAGAATAGTTTTAGCGTACAAATCAATCCTCTTCCTATTTAATGTCAACAAAATACAGCTCCTTATCCAATTCTGAAACCCAATTTCCACTAAATAATAACAATTTTGACAGACGAAATCGGGATATAATTTTTACCTTACGTGTTTGCATGTGTGAAATGCCACATTCCGTTTTTTGATTAAATTTAGTACTCCAATGTACACATTATCAGAGAAATAAATTACATCCATGATTCAATATACCACTGTTAACATTTTAGCTTTATAAAAGAAACAAAATTCTTCTGAGTTTCTGTGCTTTGATGCTCATTGTTTCAAAAAATATTTTTATCTGAACTTTTTTTAATTTACGTTTACATAACATGTAAACACTTAAGCCAAACTAATTTCTACTGCCTGTTTAACAGTATCATAAGAATTGGGAATGTGAGTAGGAAAAGAGTTTTTAGTTCCTTTCACACATAGATGACTTTCTCACAAACACCAACATGCAAACACACACATACAGGTCACTACGGAACACGATGCCACAAAAGACATACACGTACAGCTATAATTGCATATTCCTAGTTAGAAGATATTTAAACTATCTTTATAGGGGATCTCAACTGCTTTTGGACATAGAACATTTAATACCTATTAAGGGTAGGAAATATGCATGATGGAGATGTATGTTACTTCATACATACTTCATACATATGCACTTTGTACATTCTCTGTATAAAAGGATGTGCATATATACGTATGAGTGCACATATACGCATATTCATATAGAAACATCTGTGAATGTGTGTTCTGACCAGTAGGCTAATCAAATGGGCAAAGATTAATCAAATATCAAGAAATAGCATTTTTTAAAAAAGCAGTCACTTCAGAATATTTAAAAAAAAAAAAAAAAAAAGGTAAAATAATGAAAGGAAGCAGTATTTTATATATATATTTTTTCCATTAGAGATGTCAAATGAAAACAAGACAAATATAATTTAAATATATTTTTAGCATGTGATAGTCCACTCAGAAAAGTCAATACTCATGGTGATGCTGACACTATCTAAAACTGAATTATATTAACATTTCACATCTCTGCTTTCTCCTTCAATATCATGGTTTAAAAATTCCTTCAAACCTTGTTTCTAAACAGAAAAAAAGTAGAAAAAGAACAGACTACAGAAACATGGTATAGTGGCATCATTCATTATTATAGACATAAATGAAATGTGAAGAGAATGTGAAAAAGTGATCATCATTAAAGCCATTTTTTTTCTCCTATTAATTTTTTAACTTTTTTTTTTTTTTTTTTTTTTTTTTTTTTCTTTGGGGTATCCTTTTTCTTTTTTTTTTTTTTTATCCTATAGGGATCACTGATTCAGTCTTCTTTCTCATGTAGCATTTTGTCTTATGGTTTAAAGTACTTCTTATTAAAGTACTGGAATAATCCTAATGCTCACGTAAAAAGAATCAAGGAACTATTTTCTTCTGAATATGAGGGAAGCATCATTGTCAAAAAATTTCTGCTTTCTTTTCCTGACTGTTCACTATATGACTTTGCAATCCTGAAATATTTACATCTTGACAAAAGTTGTGATATAATTCCAGAAATTTTACAAGAGGTTCTCTCCAAAATTTTCCACCTCAGTTGACAAGACATATGATATTCCCTGAGCATAACAGCTTTCCTGCCAAAAAATAAAATATGTTCCTACTTACTGCCAACCTACCTGACTCTACCTAAGTAAATCACTTGCCAAATCCATCAGGCTTTCCATACAAAACCCTAAATCCGTTCCATCTTTCTCAAGTTAATATGCATTCATTGTCAAATCATGAAACACAATTTGATGAGCCTAAAACACACTGAAGTGGTATCTCTCAAAAGCAGAGTGGAGGGAGTTAATTCTATGAATGATGGTCTTGCCACATGATGTATAGACTGTAGATTCAAGAATGAGATCTCATCTCTTTTGGCATGCATGGATTTCCTCTGACTGCTGGTGACCTGTGCAGATGACAGACTGGCATAAAAGTGATGATACGCTGGAACTAGGAATGCTTCCCCAGAGACGACAAAGAAGCAGAGCCAGTAGCTGCCAAACAGCCACTTTGAACCTCTACTGAATTCAAAGGGCAGTTCTCCTCAACAAGCACATGGGAACATTTCTAGCTAAAGATCACCTTTATACTTGTTTAGTGTATTCTAAGAATATAGAATGAAAAGAGCTTAGGTTTGGTTATAAGTAATGAAGATAAAGGAAGCAAATATGTTTTTTCCCTCCAGCTCCTTCCCATCTTCTAAGATCTAAACAGGCACATGAGATTCAAAACCTCTTTTTCTTTCATTGATGTTTAGCTCAAAATTGTGGTCATTCTCAGGGGATTGATACTACCAGGTAGGAAGCCAGAACAGCTAATCACAAATGGTGGAAAAATAAACTCAGAAGACTAAGATCTTATTACAGTCAGCTCTGACTGTTTAAAAAAATGATTATTGGCAGGGAAAAAGATGCATAATCAACTGGCTCATTTAGCATGGCTTGTAACCTTACTTCCCACCTATAGGTGTTAACACAGGAGGAAATGTCATTGTGAGGAGTACAAAAAGGGAAGAAAAGCAAAATGATATCACAAGCAAAAAAGAAAGAGAAAGAACTTTGAAAGGCAAAAGAAATGGAAAAGAGAGAGAGAATTTTATAAAGGCAGAAAGGCAAAGGATCTAACCTACTCACAGCCCACCCCCCACACACACACTAAAAGTGAGCACTTAGCTAAGAATCCTTAAGTAATTCTTAAGTTTGTGAGGCTTGTGACCTCCTTCTGCAGTCAATAAAAGGCAGCAGATGCCTTTAATGCAGCAGTATTATTATAGCTCAAGTCTGATGCTGTAAATTCATCTTTTGAAACAGTCACTTCAGTGAGTATATCTAAAACTTCAGGTGCAGAACTTCATCCTCCTGAAAGGGATAACATAAAGATCTCTACCTCCTGAGAATGTGGGCTTACTCATGCAGATGTGTGGTGGGACAGGTTCCTCCTATTCAAACAGTATGAAAAGAAACAAAGAACAAACCTTAAAAACGAAGCCTAGATTTGAATTCAGGAAGTTTCAAAACAATCTGATTTTATCAGTGACTTTACATCATAACTAGAATGCAAAATACATAATAGCTGTTTAAAATTTACTCTTATTAGAGTAGAGCCATTCTGTCCTATCTTCAAATTATTGAAGTAATCATTCCATTTTTTTTTTTTTCCAAATACAGGCATCATTCAATTTCTAAAAGAAAACACCTCAGTTGAATTATGGTCTTATTATGCTAATATGTCAGAGAGAATATTGTAGATTCTTTTCCAACCATGATAATCCAGACAGGTACTTATGCACAGCAATTCACAAACTAAAGTTTATCTGGATATATAGATACATACGCAGTCCACATATACTAGCCCTATCACAATTTGTCTGATTCACAACACTCCTACTTACATTACAGGTAATTATAACTTGATTTTCTTTTCGTGTCCTCACTGGATATGAGCAATTTGGCTGATGTTCTGAACACTGAGTTAATTTGTTTCTTGTAGTAGTGTCAGAAGAAAAGAAATGACCTATTTTTATGATTTTCATATATATATATGTATTTGTCAGAAATTGTATTGCTTTCTAAGCTCCCCTGGTATCATGTGTTTTCCTCATTTCTTAAATCTTAATGTTCAAGTCTTCCATTTCCTGTATAAAATAGCTATAAATGGATTAAAAGGCAAGCATTACAGGTAAAGTGCATTCTGGATAATCAAATGATGAAATGCTAACAAAATACAGGGCTGATGTTCGTAGGTGCAATTCATCACTTCATAAACAAATTTGATCCTTCTGAGAGATATCTAAACAAAATATTTACACGAAAACTGTGGAAGTTCTTGAGAAATTTTGTAGCTTGGAAAAAACTGCTTTTTCCCTAGAGATTTCTTCATGAAGTCTGAAGGAAGATAATATGCAAACAAATTTGCAATGAAAGATGATTTTCAGCTCTCCTCAATATACATTTATAGTAATTCAAAAATTACCAGAATGAATCAGTATCTTCGATTTTGTCTTTCAGTGTTAACAAAAATCAAATGAGATATTCAAAAAGGATGTGAATATTCAGATATCCACATTTAAAAAACATCCCATAGGTACATATGGAATAATCTGTCCTTCTACATTAGCCTTTCTTGGTTAACTAATCAATGGAGATTAGGTGTAGAAACTTGATCATGTTTTTAAAATATTTAGTGAACTTAGTTAGAAACTAGTTTAAAACATTGTGTACATTCACACACTTTTACCTACATTAATAGACGCTTTCAATCTATTTTTAATGTAATGACATGCATTGTATTAAATCAGAGGAAATACAATATGATCTCTACGGCTATACTTCACACTATATTACAGGCATGAAAGCTACATTGTTTTATCAAAGTTAGAAGTCATGCCCCACAGAGCCAGAAAAGGGTAATATTGTATGTGCTGTCCTGTACATACTTACTATGACTGCATATAATTTTTTCTCCAATATAGACCAAATGCATATTTTGCTCATTAAATAATTATCCAGTTCTTTCCTTTTCCTATATTCCTTAATATAGGGTCTTACTTATTGCATTTTATTTAGACCTACTTTGAAGGCACAATTAGTCATTAACTGTAGGAATTTTAAAGTGATTATCTCTGCAGCACAGAAGTGTTCAAAAAGAATTTTTTTATATTTCCTCTGTACCCATTCGATCAGATTAGGATTTTATGCATTTCCAACTAGGCAAAAAAGAAATATCGAAGCAAAAGACTTCTTCCAACATTGGGTAACCAGCTCAAGATGCCTGCCTTTTCAAAGTACTTGAGCTTTCAGAGACATGTTCAGTGCTGCTTTATCTGAGCAGAGCAATTCTGGGATCAGATGACAGACTAAGCAACCATATTTTAGATGATTACACTAGTCTCCTGGGAGATGTCAGCTAGTTGGAGTCCAGAAATTGCCACTGAGTATTTGCAAACTAGGATTTTTGCAATTTAGTCAAACCTGGATAGATTTTTACAAAGATAGAAAAAGATTCCTAACACAGGCATCTCTCAATATCCCATAACGCTCATTATCCTGTTACAAATCTCTGAAGTTTTAGAGTGTTAAAAAGATTTATGATCCAAGCCTCTTTCTTGAAATTAAATGAACCAAACCAATACTAACTCAATCTAAATAAATTAACAATCCTTTGTTATTTCAGATCACAGTCAGAATGGTAAAAAATTGTCACGCAGCTCAGTTCAGAAAGGTGACTTCAGAAAGTCATCCACTGCCAGCCCCACCAGTAACTATTTTTCTATACTAATAGAATAGTAGCACGATTTACATGCAGATCATATTTGCCCATCACATACTCGCACAGCTCTCTGTCTGTTCCCTTAGAAGCCTTTCTTAAGTACTTTTTTAAGTATTTGTTCCATTTTGCAGGTACAGCAAAATAAGTCTCACTAAGTAATTTGCTGTTAGCCTACTCTTAATGGAATTGGAATCCAAACAATCAAATATCACATTGTAGCAGAACCAATCTGTAGCAATTAGTTATTAATTAAGCTGAATCAGACTGGGTAAAAAAAGAAAAAGCATGAAGTTATGTTACTAACACTGATACATGGGAAATCTTTTTAAAGCTGTAAAGAGCACATCGCACTTCATCTTACACATATAAGCCCTGTAAGATCTATTTATAAATCTCCTTTTCTAACTAATATGAAGGATATAGAATGAAATCTAAACACTAAAATAAGTCTTGTAAACTAACCTGGGAAACTATAGCATTCCACTCAAAACTATTTAAGACAATGACCTCTGAACTTCGGAAACTACTTACTTGCTTCAAATATAATTAAAAATATATTGAGAAATTAGGGCTTACATTTCTTTTACTTGTGTAATGAGTGAAATGAAGTGATAGAACTGCTTCATGGGAAAAGCAGGCCAATTCTTCAAGACAGGCAGTATTTAAATTCTGTTGGGCTACATCTACTATGAGTCTGGTATTCTTAACCTTGAAAACTCCATGACCAACCTTCCATATATAAACTGGAAAAGAGATTGGCAGAAGACTGCTTTCTGTGACATGTTTTAATTTATCTTTTCCAGGCACACATTTGGATGAACAATACACACATAAAACATCTTTCACAGTCCATCAATGACATGCACATGGATTATGATTATGTAGTTTGAAAACCAAATTATCTGTCAACAAATAGAACCTTAAACTCTGAGTTTAAATATAGCCCCATAATGATCACGCTAAAGTAGGAGTGACTTTAAAACAACAAAATCAAGAAAAAGAGAATGCAATTTGTTGCAACTAATCAGTGATCAACATGCAGATTATTCAGCATCATGAAGATTTCTCAGATCAAAATCAACAGCAGTAGCAATCTGAGAGAAAATAAATCATTTCAAGTGATGTTCTAACAAAAAATACAGCCAAGTAGTGGGACACCATATTTGGATAAGACTTCAATTCGGATAAGACTTCAATTCCTCCTCTTTTCTTAGGCTTCTAAATCACAAGTCTGAGTCAAGTAAGAACAGTGTTATAGTACCCTTCAATCTAATTAAGACCTGAATATCATTCCTACAAGCCAGCTAAGAAATTGTCCTTTGGGATCTTCCTCTTTTATTATTAAACATTTATGGAGATTACCATTCTTTCAGTCTATTCTGTTAGTTTAGCAGTAGATGACCAAAATTTGATGAGCTAGTCTATTTGCATCTGATCAGACCCTTTGCATAAAAAAAACTCTCCAGAGAAGCTACATAGAGCAAATGTCACTGTGTAAAAGAAGACAGATATTTTTGAATTAATTCCGCACAGTAACTCCTCTGGCACATGACTTAATTTGGCAGCTCAGTATATGTAACAACCACATCAGTTTTACTTTAACCAAATATTGCACTCATATAGAGGCAAAGATGTGTCACCTTCTCATGATGTCTCATAGCAAACTGCATACACTTCAAACAATGTATATCAACAAATAGATGGTTTACTTTCACAGTGTACATTACAGGAAAGATCTTCCCTGACAGCCTATTTGTCAGTGCGTCAGATGCAGCACTGTAGCACCAAACCATCTGGAGGTTCCACTGAAAACACTTAGGGTGAAATTCCTCCTTCGGCTACTGCTCACTGAAAAAAGACAGAATACTTGGCCTTCTCTGAGGTTTCTCATAACATAAGAAACCAGGGATAGACTGTGCTACTTTTATTTGTATTGGTTTAAAAAAATATATGTTGTAGTGCTAAAAGCAGGGAATCAGAAATTAAGATTGAGCCATGACAAACACTGCATATTCTCCATTTTTGCAACGAATGTGTATTTCATATAGAGACTTTTTCAGTCTTTGAATATCATAGCACAAGACTTAGTTGACTACTCAGATTCAATCAGCAATTTTCATCAGATTTTTTGAAGCCATGCACATTACTAAATTATTTTAACTCATTTGTATCTAATGATCCACGGTCACTAACGAGTTAGGAACTCCCAATGCTCAAGAAGGTAAACTCACTAATATCTTTATGGTCAGGTGGGAATTTAATAGCAATGTGGGAACTCTATTGCATACCACTGCAGATCATTCTGGCAGATAGACACAATGCAAGAAAAGAGTTCTCACCATTTTTAGAGTGAATTTTTCTTCCTATGAAATAACATTTAATACTACTCTTTGGAGAAAGTAGTTATTGGTAGAGTAGTTAGTCATATAAACTAGATGAATACTCAAAATGAAATACCAGTGAAAATGAAAAAATGTTCAAATATGGTTGGACTGCATTAACAATATGCTCAGGGATAAAAAAATCTGAATTGAATGATATATCTCTGATGTAATGAAACAACAGTTCCACAGTATTCATGCCATACTTAGTTTAGAAGCAAAACACTGATCCATTTAGGCTTGCTCAAATTTGCTATTAGGTACATTAAAATTGAGGAATACCAAGTGGTGCGCTCTATTCTGATTTGCTGCTGATTAACATTAGAAGCCAAACTTAGAGCTTTTTAGGAACAGATGGTGCTTCCTTCTTCTTCTTGCTGGTCAAAAAATTCAGAGAAAGTAAGGATGAAGACGGATGTAGATAGAGAAGAGAAGCAACCGAAAGAGAAAAAAAGTTGGGCAGATCCCATGAGCAACTATAGAAACAAATTATACCCATTTTCCACTGTAGGTGTGCAAGTTTGAGGATTCACAGATGGCTTAGATTTCAGCTCTTCATCAGCGCGGAATCTGTGTCCAAGACAGTATGAAAGAGGGGTGCCTAGTGACTGAGAACACTTCTTTTCCCACTTTTACTGCTTGATAGTTTCCCATCTTTCCCTTCTTTATTTCCAAATTAACAAAGCATGAAGCAAGAATGAAAGTTCAGTGAAGCACCGGGAAAAAGTGGACAGTATCAGTATTACTCAGATCAGACGACTAAAGGTTATTTTCACTGTGGGTTTCCTAAAGCCTAGGGGGGCTTGAGGAGTTCACATATCCTCCCACCTACTCCTTATAAATAAAAGAATGACTCACTTAAAATTTTGTATCAAGTGAGTCATCCTTTTGCACAATCAGCTTGTGCCATCTTAAAATGGCGGTCTTCTTTCCTCTATGAAGGGGACAGGAACATTTCAAAATTCTAGGAAATACAATCAAATGTAAAGAGAGGTGCTCTGCTTTTTGAGAATCAGCTATACAGACAAAGAAAACCAATCTCAAATTTGCTGAGTAAGTGTTAAGTCAGTAATTAAATGCTAGAGACTAGAATACAGTGCCAGAAACAGACCTGCTCCTATTGAGAAGATATTATGTTTTCATCCAAAGGACAAAAAAGCCAGTTTGGATCCTGCTATTTCCAACTATACACTAACTGCAGTCCTTTCTTCAAAGTCTGCCTATCAGTACATCTTTTATACCTGAAGATGTTCTATTTGTTATGCAATTGCAGCAGGCTCTGCCTACTAGGACTTGCAGTAGTCCACTCTCTAAGTTGAAACAAATGAAGCTGCACACCATCCTAGCACATCTTCCTATTGATTAATGTTATGAAATAAGTGAGAAACTTGTTTTGGTCTCTGCCTATCTCACCACTGGAGTGAAACCCTCTCAAATACCTATTTACTGCATGATTTTCATTCTGTATGGTGATCCACTTGAAATTTCATCAATACAGCTCTGCTAGTCAATCTGTCAGTGAAAACAAGCTGCGGTGGCCTTGCTGGGCCCTTATTAGCTTCTCTCACAGAGTTCACAGGGACTTTCAAGAATAGGAAATAGGTGCACGTGCTCCACTTAGAAGAGATGAATTCCCCATGTCTCATCAGATGGAGGTATTAGTCTTTCTGTAAAGAGCTCCAAAAATGTGGTTTAAATCTATTTATCACCACACACATTTTGCCTTATTCTGTGTAGAAAACTGCTGGGGAGAAAGGCAAGACATAAAATGCTTCCAAGGCTAAGACAGCCACAAGGAAGATTTTTCCATGGTCTGCTAAGTTTCCAGTAGAGCTCCCCTGGGCTACATATTAAACCTCCTGGTTTTGTAAGGTCTGATCCAGTCATATTAGCAGCATGTAAATGTTTTGAAGTGTCAGTCACTGAAAAAATGACTGCAAATTGGAATCTCACTCATGTTCATATTTTAAACTATCAATATATGAATAATGTCTAATCGTTTCATAAATAATCATCTGAAAACATGATAAGTATAGCAGCATGAAATTCAAGTTTATAATCCAAAATATTAGATAGTTTATTTCTATATTTGTTGGTGCTTGAAGTACAAAAAAAAAAAAAAAAATTCTATTTCCACACGCCTTTACTCCACTAAATACATCCTGGACATGAAACCAGACAGAAGCATTTATTCTCCTTCATTTTTCTTAATGAACTGCTGAGAAATAAATTAAGCACGTGAATTAAACTGAGGTTTTCATATTATGAAATGAAACCATCATGTTACCAATTATTCCCTCCTCATACCTACTATTGTGTATTTCAGAACACTTAATAAGGACATGCAGCAATGAAGCAGTTATTTACCTATGGCGTGTCAGCAAAATGCAAGGTCTGAACCTTTATTCATCTCTATTTACAGATATTGTCTTAAAAAGCCTGTCTTCCACAGTATTTTTCCAAATTGACCAACATAGTACTGCAGTACGACAAAATCATTTTATGGTTTATGTTTATCGTTTAAAGACAGCATTCCAAAACACTAAAGAAAATGCAGAAGATAAAACCAGAATTGCAGACCTCAGAGTATATGTTCCACTACTCGCTGCAAATATCTCTCTGGACCTATCATACCTGTGAATACCTAGAAGGCAGTACAACATCTCAGTCATAAATAGAAGCAGTGAGCATATAATACCTTGCACAAGACATGACACATCTTAAATATTAATTCAATCAGCATCACATAAAAGTTCTGTGAAAACTGAATTACCTTCCATCTCACAGTTGGAGATAACATCCTGTCATGTCTAATCACTGGGAAAGAAAACATAGATGCCACAGGCCAGTTCACATTTAGTTAATTATGCTTCACTATGTAATAAGAACTGTCAAGTAGTAAATTTTTTCTACAGCACTAATTTGTTCTTGTATTTTAAGAGCAATCTTTGAACTTCATGAATCTTCAGAAAGGTTGAGCATGTTATCTAGGAGGTCAAGAGATAGACACCATCTTTTGTAATGTATTTACCATTGTTGTTTTTTCCATCCTTTGAAACTACATCTCAAATGACTGAATACATCTGCAGGGAGGACGTTTAAAAGCCTGAAAAATCTACAAATCCCCAGAAGGTGCATGAAACAGAAGAGCTATAAAAGTAACAGCTTAAATTATTGCTATTACTGCTTCTTATTTGCTTACATTCATTGCAATATGATATGCCAGAAAAGCAAACTGCAATTTTCCTACTTGCCATAAAGTTATTGTCACAAGTAGAAAGACTGTGGGTGGGCCTTACTTCAGGGAAAAACCACCTACAACAGATTTCTGTAAAAGAGCTTGGAGACTAACCTCCTATCACAGTTAATGAAACATAGAAAACAATTCAATAACTAACCACTGGGTGTCTTCTTCAGATAGGCTGAATTAGTTTTCAGACTCCACTGACTGCAGGGGAAACGTAAACTCCCCAGCTCTCCTGCAGAAGCCTGCATGCACATGACTCTGGCACTGAGTCTTCTTAGCAAAACTAAGAAATCTGCAGCTGAGTTTTGTATGCACACATCTGTGAGATGATAGAATATGTTCAACATATTTCTCCTATTCATGGACATACAGAGAGCTTCCTATTTCAAGAGGAATTCAGAAAAGTTAAAATTCTAATACTATATGACCCATTTTTTTCCTAAATCATGTTTTTCAGCCCCAAAAATCCTTTCTCCAAGACTTTTAGTGTTAATCTCAGTAATTAATTCAGATATTTCTGTCATATGTGTTAAAGAATCATAGAATCACTAGGTTGGAAAGGACCTAGAAGATCATCTAGTCCAACCATTAAAGAAAATTCTCATGAGTTATGTCAGATTTTGTCATGTTTTGTGAGGAAAATGGGGGTAATGCACCATAGCTTCAATTTAGGTTGTCTTCAAAATTAGGAGGGAAAATTTCAGCTGCTCCTAAAATACTTCCACTCCCTTTTCATTTGTTTGTCCTCAGGTATTTTGTGCTAGAAGTGTATACAGCTGTTGTAAAATCTTTTGCTTCCCAGCTTCTGCAGGTTTAAAGGGTTGTTATTTGCTCTTTCTTTTCCTATTTCATTTTTCCCTGATTAGAGAAGGATCTATGCATTCAGTTCAGACTAGCTGCCTAATTTCTGAAGAGCTGACACTAAATTAGTTCACTAGGCTATTCCACTCTGGGAGGTATCGCTAGCTGGGAGGGCAGAGGAGCAGAGCAAGGTGGGGATGTTCTTAACTTTCACACCAAGCAAAAGCAACTCGTATCTCCATGTGCATCCCAAATGCTTTCCATTGTATTGCTGAGCCTAATGCCTTATTTCATCCTACAGCAATACTGGACTACGGTTCACCTTCATGGTGGCACTCTGCCAAACTTAAAAAGGAGCCTGGCCAGGCCAGGACTGCACTGTCAGACTGATTATCAGCTTGACTTTATCCCCTCTTTTGTAATATCTGCTTCAGGAGGCAGCTGTCATCTGTGTATGCATAAATCCAGGGCTCAACATTCGTTTGCCTCTGACCTCCCAGCTGAAAACCTGGATCTATCTATACGCGATTGTGGCAGCATTCCAGTCTTTCAGCGGAACTGCCTGTGTGGTTCACCCTGTTTCTGTCACCTATATGTTTTCAGGCATGCCCAGATGCACTGTCCATTATCAGAACTACTTTTTATATGTTGCCTCCTTTTAGTTGCCTTAACATGATTTCAAAAGGGTATCATGACAAAACTGTGCCTAAACGTATTTCAGAGAATTATGACTCAGGAAAGCAAAATAAATGCAGCACTACATTTATATTAAAAATGCATTGAGGGGGAAATTCTGACAACATCTAACATTTGAAGGAGTGGAAATAAAATGGAATAACATACACTAATCAATGACATTAATGAGGCATGCAAAATCATAATTCCACAATTGTGCCTGTGGGTACAATCTTTGCTTATGACTTATAGCATTGCACAGGTAGTAGTAGAGATGTGTTTTGTAAATCTTTAATAGTGAAGTAAGGAGTTCTTTAGCTTTATGCTGTGAGAAACATTTTGTCAGAATACCGTGATGACCATTATTTATTCTCAGTGCATGTTGCATTTAAAAAAGCTGTCGTGGTTTGACTCAGCAGTTAGCTACNAACTGTTTCACTGGCAGAGGAATGCGGAACTGAGTATGTCCTCGGCTCTGTTCAGCACTGCCAGGATGTTATCAGTTTTGTTTCTCTTCTGAGGCCAAAACACAGCTTCATACTAAACACTATGAGAAACGTAACTTCTGTTAGAAACTAAGACAAAAGCTTATCAAAATGGTTTACTATTCTGAAGTATTTTACAGAGTTGAGATGCAAAATAATTTGCAACATAAAATTCATGCCTACATTAGATATTTAGCTGTGATTACAAACTTCTTTTGCTAGTTTTGACAATGTAATATGACCCAGAAGGCCACAGACAATATCAAGTCCTTATTGTGCCAGAGAATAAAACCTTGCAATGCAGGCAAACATTGAACTGTTTGACATGAGCACGACATGAAAACACCATAAATCCTAAATTTGTAACTCAAATATCATCAGAAGTATCAGCAGTAGTTTTGGATCCTGTAATACTATGTTGCATGCCTTGAAAGACTTAAACTTCAGTAAATGTAATAAATAGCCACAAGTGCACTGCCCTGGGATGATTTATCTTTTTTTTTTTCTATTGCCCATAAATAATATTATAGGTTAACATCTTAATAAATTAATAATTAATAGATTAACAACTAAAAACAAACAAACGAACAAGGAAAAAAAAGCAAAAAACTGGAAACCTCTAAGAATCTTCTATGTTAAGTAGAAAGGAAATGTTTTCAAAATAATTTTCTACCCAGATTAGTTTTCGAAAAGGCTTTTGTAAATGCAGCCTTTTTGACAAGAAACAATCAGGTTGGCAATCATATCTGTTGTCCCATCGAATTGGTTAACAAAAATGTGAAAGGATCAAATATTTCTTTGATTTTCTGAAAACTCCGTCAAATTTTCAATTAAAAGTTCTATAGCTGGATGAAAAAAAAAAAGCACAAGAAAATTTAAAAAAATGTAAATAATAATAATAATAAAAATAATTAAGCTTCAGAAATATTTCAGCTTCAGAAATATTTCAATCAATTCAAGTTTGTAGTGGCAACCAGACCACATCATATTTAACTGCTGTGCTGGCTGAACCAAAAAAAAAAGGAATTTTTTTTCTGGTTTCACACTATGAAAGACAATTTTGCAAATTATCTCCAAGCATCTGAATACCTATAAATTTCACACAGTATGATTGTGGCCAGGGGTCAACTGACTTTGCAGGGTGCAAAATTAATTTCCCTGTAAAGGACCCATTTGCACAAACTTCTCTGGGTCAGAACTCAGGTTGCAAGTTTCCTGAGGATGGATCATAAGGACCTCATCACTCCCTTCCATCATCTGGGCTTTCCTAAATGCCATCTCACTCTAGGGAGAGTAATTTGTTTGATTTAATTTCTCACAGCTTTTCTCACATTCTTTTAAATAAAATAACTTATTTTTATCAACAGATGAACAGAACTGAGAATACAAATCTCAGATTTAAAATCTAGAAGCTGCAACTGTTGATAATGATATCACCTGATTCTCTGAGATACTAAACACCTTCAGGTCTTTCAATGACCTTAGTCTACATGTTAGGTTGAAAATAGCTGGCTGAAAGCCTCCTATTCACAGAAAGTAAAAGACTTTATAAGGCTACCAAGAGCAACGTAATAAACCTTTGGTCCAAATTCTCAATTGAAGTTCTGATTCTCACAACTACTGAAGGTGCTTATTCATCTTTGAAATCAATGACATTGAGAGCCGAAATACTGCTTTGAATTTGAACACGTTACACAAGTTTCTGCCTCCTGGATTTATTTATTTATTTTCATTATTTAGCCGAAGTGATAAAGGTTCAGTCTAACACTTTGGGAGTTTGTTCATCTGCACTATGGTAAAGACAACAATAGAGCATTGCTTAGCTTTTATGTGCATAAAGAGGTCTTCTCTCTGCAAAAGCAGTGATGGTTACTAGCTTTTAAAAATTAAAAGTGTATGAGTTTGAATGACATTCAGAAATTGGGAGCATAAAACCATGAGTAGACCACAAGTTAATCCAAATTGTAAAGCAAACTACAGACTCATAGAATGGCTTAGGATGGAAGGGACCTTAAAGATCATCTAGTTACAACAAACCATGGGAGGAATCAGAGACACAGTTTTGTCTTTAAAGGTAGTGTCTCAGCACAGATCATTTAAACAGCTTGCAGTATCTGTAAAAATAACAGCATCAGGACTGGGACTAAATTTTAAAAATGACATGACCGCATGTTCTTATTTAAAGTCACTGAATGGCTATCAGGTTTTCCTGTGCAGAGTTATATCTTTAGGCACACATTCTTAGGACAAGACATATGATGAAACAGAACATTTGAAAAGCTAGTTAAACTATTCTATTTTAAAAAACAACAGAAATTAGAAGAGAATAGGATAAGAGAAGTATTTATTTTAAGAAATCATATCATGATAGTTTATACAAATATAACATTAAGAACTGGAAATCAACGTCTAGCATTTGGATACTAATGGACATGTATGGCACTAAACAATTCCATCAAAATAATATTAGTGAAATGTAAAAAGTCCAGCAATTTCAGTTTTTAGTACAACGATACATACTCTCTGGACATAAATGGATTAATATATATATATATTTAGGAAAAGGAAAGTTTCTGCATTTCTACCCTCATTTTGCCAACATTTACTCATTTAACTATGAAGAGTAAAACAGTATTTCCAGGAACTTGGCCTATGGATTTGGAGTAAACATACAAATGAAGTTACTGGCAAGATCAAGACCTTAGCAGGTACAGATACATAGCTACAATAATATTTTACTTTAAAAAATCATAGTTTATACATGTAAAAAATTTATGTTGGTTTGTTTCGGGATCAGATTTTCAGACCCCTTACTCTTTAATTATCAAATTGCAGTATAGAAAAAAATCGAAATATCTTGGCTCTTGAAGTGTATTTTTTATCCAAGTGCCATTACTGAAATACAGAACAACAAAGTGATTCCTACCCTGAAACCAGCCTAAAAACTCAGACTAGACTAGGAAAAAAAAAAAGGAAATCAATATTTCCTCCCTAAATTGTGTTCAGCAATAAAAATAACACAGGCAGACTGCATGATTTATAAATTATTTTACATAGATCGCTCCAAAAGCAATGCCTCCTATTTATTTCCATGGAAACTATAACAGATAGAAAGAACACTGTTAGATAGAGCAAATTATCTGTTTTGTGAAAATAGAGAATAATAGTGAAAAACACTGTTTTTCAACATAGTCACCACCATTAGCTATGCATTTTCACCAGAGATCAACAAGAGCCTGCATGCTGCACTTGTAAAAATCTTCACCAGTGGAGGTGACCCACTGCTGCGGTCACCACTGCTGAACTGCACCACCACTGCCTCACTGTGCTCACATCCACTGTTCGGTCTCCATAAACGTTCACCAGAATGTCAATGGGTGCCATTTTTACTGCATGGAGGAATTCAATTCCACACCTTTGCTTCATCTGCACTTCCATGTCAGATACCATTTTGTCAGACTGCCCCTCTACTGCCATCTGTCACACGGCAACAAAATGTGATGGAATATTGGTGGGAAGGTTCAGCTTCTACTGCCATACCACCAACATTCGCCTCTGACGTCGTGTACCAACATAATAAGATACAAACCATTACTTTCAGAGCAGCCCTCATATTTTATTAATTAGAATCAAAGTATCTACTTTCTGTATGAATTCTTTGCATTTTATCTTGTTCATTTGGCAAACTGTTTACGAGTTTGTCTGCTTACAAGTAAACATTCCTGAGAGTTGATACTTGTTCTATAATCCTACTTCTGGTAAGAGGTTGGGGAGAGGAGGAGAGGAAGAAGAAAATCAAAACAAAGGTCCCAGATAGCAGGATGTTTAATTATTTGTAAGTATTGTATGTGTTTGTCTTCTGACCTCAAACTTCTTGGGGATTTGAGGACAGAATGTTACCTACCTTGCCAGAATAGGGCCGTCTCCTTTGGTAGGCATATAGGACAGCTTTACACCCCAGCACTTCAGCAGGAAGATGTCACATATCTTTTTGCCAATGTAGTTCTGCAGTAAAAATCTTCCCAGGGTAACAATTATATGCAGTAGGGCTGAATGGCAGGAGAAGGCAAACTAGATTGAGAACAGCTCAGAAGGATAAGTTAGCAAAAAGCTGAGTTAAGAAAAGCACATTTATATCAGGCTTCCAGAGGCTCAGCCACCTACATACCACTCTGGACTATTACTTGCTAAAAGAGGCAGATAGTGATCTCCTCTCCCATCCCCCTCTTCTTTCTTCCATGCTCAGCAAATGCTTGTTCCTTCCACTCTTGGACATTGTAATCTGCTACATTGTACTTTCACGAGCTCTTTACAACCTTTCCTGATATTCATACTTGAAGTGAAATGCAAGGTAGGAAAAGTCAGATAATTATACTTTGAAAGTGCAGTGTTCTGAACAGTAACGCCACATAAGCCTTGGCACTCCCAAACTGTATATTCTACTTTGGTGATTGAAAAAGTATTCAGCATTTGTACAGACCTTTCTGTTTTGAGCTTTATGAACATGAACATTCCTGCAGGGAATCATTTGGACTTAACAACTAAAAATAACAGAGCAGATATTGACAGATCCTTGAAAATAGGTCAATACTATTACCCATATTCTGCAAATGAAAAAGATGAAGTACTCAGAACACCCAGAAAAATATTTAAACAAAAATACCTAGAGTTTTTCTTTCTTAACATTCATCCTTAGATGCAAAGCATATTCCGTCATTACCAGGGATGTCAAATATCAAATGATCTTACTGAGTTCATAGTAACCAACCAGGTCAAACAACTGCATGTGGGTCTGCCATCAAAGTCAACAGAAAGACAGAAGATACTAGAGTGCAAGAATGACCCTCAGGAGACGTCACTTGTTCTGTTAGTTGGTGCAATAGCAGAAGTAATCTCTGAAATTGGCTTGGTCCAGCAATCAGAGCTAGGAAAGTGAATACTTCGGAAAATACTTTGGAAACAGTGCCCCATTTTTTTGGAATATAGTAACACTAACTTTCAGAAGAATCATCACCTCTGTCATTTCTGTCATTGTCTTTAAATCCTGCTTCATTTGTTTCTAAGACTTTGCCATCTCCTTTCTTGTTTACCAAAACCATCTTTTTTCTTTTTCATTTTACAGATCAAAGAAAAAGCACATGAAGTAAAGTACATGGAGAAAGCTATTGTCCTACAAAGAGGAGATGATGTGAATATTGTTGATAGTCATCTGAAAATGTTAGTGGTTCTCAGTAGTAATCAGAAAGACAAGTGGAATGATATGAACTGTTAAGAGAGAACTTCAGAAAAAAAAGAAATGTCTCTTATCAGTCAGCAGTTCGCAATGCAGGCTACTCCCTCTCAGAAAGAATGAAGCAAATTTAGAAAAAGGATGACAGAATGATCAGAGATAAGGAATGGCATCCATCAAAAATAAAGAGAAATGAACTATGAGGATGGCTTTACTTTGAAATCAGAAAGATCTAGAGATCTATAAAGTAAAAAAAAAAGAAAAAAAATTGGTATGGAAAAGAGGAACAAGAAAGATTTTCATATTTTTTTGGACACTAAAAAATTTGCCACTAGGGCATAATTTTTCTTGTGACGAGCAACTGAACTATGAAACTCATCACTACAGGATGTGACAGAAGTCAAGGCATAGACAGCATCAAGAACTGTTGTTTCAAAAAAAAAAAAAAAGAGTTATTTCCAAATTTTAAAACTTAAAAATGCTTCATCAAAAAGGTGTAAAAGATTTAAATCTAGATTGCTGATTCAATTCAGCCTGAACTCTAGAGGTCCCTAAACCACTGATTTCTAGGCATTCAACAGAAAAATATTTTCTACATTTTACTATCTCCTATCCTCTTTTCTTAAAATCTTCTGATGGCCAGTAAAAGCTAGGTGATTAGGAAACGTGAACAATTACAGTTGCTGCTACATTTTCTTCTCTTATGTTTTAACAATTTTTTAAGCTCTACCAGTGCTTACATATGTAACATTTGTTCTTCTGCTGTATTATGCCCTAAACTCGTAGCTGTATAGTGAGATTGATCTTTCTCCCACACGATTTGATGTTGTAAAGCTTCTGTTTGGTTACTGCTCCTCTGTGTATCACACAGCCCACCACAATTCTCATCCTTCAGCTCCTATCCTTACAACTCCCTTCCTTCTGTCAGCCTACTAACATTAATTTATGCTTATAGATTCTTGTCCGATTTCATTTCCTCAAATTATGTGCCCTTGTCTTTCAGTCATTTAATTTTCTACATGTCCTCCCAGTGACCCTTGTCACTCTTGGCTACCTGCGGTATTATATCTATTAAAATTACTGATGTTCTGGGTTTCTTTTTAACTTGCATGGAAAACTGCACTGATTGCATTGCCCATATTACGCATATTGTTGGCAGTGCTAATAACTACTGTGCATGTTACTGAGTGGGTCTTATTTTCAGTCCCCATCCAAACTGCAAAACCAATGTAGGAGCTACATCTTTGCTCTCTATTTTACAGGCAGTCCTGTAGCCTATACTTTAGTCTATTTATCATTGTTGTGGTTTAACCCGGCAGCAGCTGAATGCCACACAGCCTTTCACTCACTCCCCCTCCTCCCAGCTGGGATGGGGGAGAGAATCAGAAAAAAAGTAGAACTCGTGGGTTGAGACAGAACTTATTTACTAGGAGAGAAAAGGAAAATAGAATAAAAATAACAGTAATTATACGCAAAAGAAGTGATACACAAAGCAATTTCTCACCACTAACCGATGCCCACCCAGTCACCAAGCAGTGGCCCCTCCACAGCTAATTCCCCTCAGTTTTACAGTTCACGTGATGTCAAATGGCATGGAATATCCCTTTAGCCAGTTTAGGTCAGCTGCCCTGGTTCTGTCCTCTCTCAGCTCCTTGTGTGCCCCCAAAACTGAAACGTCCTTGGCTCTGTACAGCACTGTCCAGTAGTATAAACATCTGTACTTATCAGTTCTGTTTTCAACTTCAGCCTACTTCAGTCCCAGCTGGAAATTAACGCAATCATATAACATGACATAGAGTCTCACTACAGATTTCACAAATAAATAACGAATTCATATTCTTATATTCTGTTAGAATCTTGGGCATAAGAAGTGGTACTACAGCTCCTGTCTGCAGGACTCAGGGCATTTTATTCAATTTTTCAGTGACGCTATCGCTGCCGTGCCTGTAGGTCTGTGACACAGAAAATCCTAGGAAGCAGGCTTATCAGGCAACGCTCACTTGGTGAATACAAACTGCTTAAACGTACCTGGAAGAGATGCAGTACTCAGCAATGAGGGTAGAAGAACCAGGCAGAAACCTGGGAACACAGAGTGAGGTTCAGGATGAGAAAAGAGGAATATGACCTGCCACCTGACTGTTGTGAGTAACAAACAGAGAAAGCATAACTTGATTTCCCAATTTCTGGAGGAATAATCATTCAGGTTACAGTAAATGGAAAAATAAAATTGAAAGTTTTTAAGCAAACAAATGTCATACTATACCAGAACACCTACAAAGAGGAAAAAGATGAGCTTTGTCTGAACATATGTTTTTAGATCTCAGAACGTAATATTTCTTGTTCTAATGGCAAATCTGACTGAATCCTGTGCTAATGCCCCACATTTTGAAATCTTTAATAAACAGTTTGGAAAATTCTTGAAATAATTGAGTTCGCTTTTGGAAGTAATGTTCCTTGAAATTAGATGAATGATTCTACAAACACTAATACATTTATCAGAAAGAACCATCAAAATATTATTACCAGTATTTCAGTGATGGAAGCGGAGTAATGTTAAAAATGTGATTCTTTTGATATGCACCGCTACATGCACAAAAACATTTCGCTGTGATGTTAAACAATAGAAGAAAAAATTATGGAATGTATGGAACTGAATGTAACAAAGTTAAACTCTATCCGCCAAGAAAAACCTATACTATTGTTTATTCATGCCATTACTAAAACATAGGAATGTTAAATCAAATGTATCTATTCCTGGGCCAAGAAATTTTAACCATTCTGCTAAATGAAAGGGGAAGGCCTCTGGCTCAAAGAATAAGAGGCAAGCAGAGCTTATGTCCATACAGCTGAACCTTTTCACATCCCAAAATGGGTGGTCTCATCTCTGTTTCTTATTGGGAATATGTCCTAACCATGGTATTTCTGAAGCAAGCATGTGCACTGTCTGCAAATCTTAGATTCATAGAATTACCTAGGCTGGCAAAGACCTTCATGATCATTAAGTCTAACCATTAACCTGACTTAGTTAGGTTAACTTGACTCATCATTAAAACATGTCCCTCAGTGCAATGTCCAGACGTATCTTAAATACCTCCAGGAATGGGAACTCCACCACTCCCATTGGCAGCTCGTTCCAATTCTTGATCACCATGAAGAAATTCTTGCTACTATCCAATCTGAACCTCACCTTGTTACAACTTGAGACTGTTAAATGGATTAGTACAGACCAAAGCTCTATCAGGAACAGTATTAACGAAATTGCATGACAGTGCTCAAGTCAGACTCCTGGCTCTGTTGAGTTTACTGATGCAACACGAACTACAGGAACCATTTCCTATTCATTTCTGTGCTTGGCCCTTTTTGAAATTTCCTTTTGGATCATTAAGAACAATGAGTTACTTGATCAGTATTTCTTGCTGTGTGCCAGTGCAGATACTCCTCTAAAAAAACAGGATTGAGGCTTTACAAATCACACTCCTTTTCTCAATTCTTCTGCGAGTGCTTCTAAGAGCACTACTACATCTAGCTGACAGTGCTACCAGCCTCCTTTCTCCTCTCCTTTTTTCCCCTCCTACTAAACCTGTTTCTGTGGTATCTGTGATGGAAAAGTTAATGCTTTGTTCCCTACAGCTGGCTTTGACTAGGTAAGAGATTAGTCTTGAGTGAAAACTCAATGGCTCGGCAAAACACTGCTGGTTCAAAGCTTTTAAAATGGCTTGGCTGTACTTAATGTTCATTCAAATTCTGGCAATTACTCTGTGATTTAATTATGTCTGTTAATGGGATTTCTATGAAATTTATTATTATTTGGAGATCAAAAGCAATCATGAGTTAAAATGATATTGAAGTGATATTGTACCCAGCACTAAAAATTCAAATTCTCCCTTAGTAAAATAGGTATTATTTTTACTAGCAGCTGTTTTTCCCCGTAATTTCATGCTGTTTGGATTCAGCAGTTTACACAACCCGCTCCTTTGTATAACTCCAATGAAGACACTGAAATTACAGCAAAGCCATAGGCTCCTACTGTATTTATCTGATACACATAGACTTAATGGACACTGGGAGAGTTCTTCCTCTTTTATTAATTTTTATTTAACTGCAAATGGTTCCTGTTTAGTCTTAATCCTAGCTGAAAGAAATGAGTCTGAATTGTCCATTAAGCTTAAACTATTTAAGCCAAATTTAAGTTAGTTTTCATTTGTAATTGTACAGCCTGAATTGAGAAGCATTCTTTCAGCAAACTTCTAAGTATTTTTAATGAGATAAAACTCAAGTGACAGCATTTGTCTAAATAAGTAGTCCTTCAATGTATTTCACACTGCTTTTGCATTTTAATAGCACTTGGTGTAAGATTTCGCTGTTATTTGTTCTTCACTCACCCTGTAAGCAGTCCACAAAAAAAAAAAAAAAAATGAGCTGAAACTGGCAGTCAAATTTCCATTATCCCAGAAGTGTGCCCCTAACCAGTCATACACAAAAATGTTCTTCCTTTTCCTTCCTCTTTCCTGAAGAACCCTGAATTATTTTCTGTAAAATAAACAACTTTGCACGCCAAATACAGCCTCTTCTTTTCAGGATTGCTAGGTGATTAAGAGACTCTTGAAGTAGAAGATGTGTCTGAATCTTCTAATCAGAGAAAGAAGATGAATTTGGGTCTCCTAAACTATCACTGAGTATCTTAATCACAGAAATTCCAAAAAGAAAGTGAAGACATCAGCAGTGTTTCTGCTTCTTGAATGACAACCCTGTCCAGGTTCAGAAGAAAAGAAGAAACTCAGTGTAGAATCCAGCTGTCAAGCCATAGGGAATATTGCCATTTGGACACCTCCAATTCATTCAGCATGTCTTTAGCTGTTGCTTCAGAGAGGTGCAACTTTCCTGACAATCCTAGACCAATCTACAAGCTTGTGCAGGTACCTCCGGCACTCCAGAGAAATTAAAATGACACTAGACATAAAATACTAAAGGTTAGGTCACAGAGTTGTTTTCCTATAAGTGAGTAGTGGAAATTGTTTCCTTTTTGGTTAAGCCTGGACAGATACATGCTGATTAACCTAGTTTCTGGTTTCTGTGGTTTCCATTCTGAGGTCAGCAAGTCTTTCAAACCATCTCACAAGTACCTTCAACACCTAACTATCTGAGCACTGCCTCCTGAGAAATACCAAGCCCCTTTCTGGGTTACACTTTCCTGCTTTAAGAATATACTTTTAGTCAAAAACTTTAGCAGATTTTCATATTATTAATTTGAAAGTTACAGTTAAGTTAAATTGTTTACTGCTGTACGAATATCATTACTCAACTTTACTAACCTTAATAAATACAATTTTGACCTTACTAGCATACATGCCTAATAAGTGTTTCCTTACAGTCCTGTCCTCACACAATTTTTTTGGACAAAACAAATTCGTCTAGAGGCAAAAAAGGACTTTTAATCAACAAAACGTAAGTGCATCTATATACTAACCTAAATAAACCACAGGCTATGTGTACATATTAGTAATAACTAACATTTTTTTTTTCAACCTTTAAAACTTTATTCTTTAAAAACAAACTATCAATGCTGGCATGATCAATGAACACTGCAAATAGTACATAATACATAGCAACATCCCATTACTGACTTCAGGACAAAAGTAAGCTTTAGCAAAAGAGGTTCACAAATGCTGGGGAAAGGAAATTTGTCTGGATGCTGAGGCAGAGTGAGTAGCCAAAAATCTTGGGCCTCCTTGTGACTACATTGGCACATCTTGCTTCACTTCTCAAGTCACGCAGCTGTTTTAGTTAAAAATGAGACTCCTGCATGCTTATGGACATGGGCAGATGTGGGCAGGACATGCAAAAAATGGATCTAGACTGACATTTTGGGGCTTGGAAATTGACTTTTTTTACTTTTTTCTGATAGCACTTATGCTGATCTAAAACTGTACAAGAATGAGACTAGAGGGTTAAAATACTGGTAACTATGTGGTTTCTACATTATCCTAAACAGACAAATATGAGTTTACTTATATATATTTCAGAGGTACAGCTTAAGGAAATCTTATGTCTGAAATTCCCAAAAGTTCAACACAAATCTGTATAAATCCTAATTCAGAGCTAATACAAATATGAAATGGATTTACATCTGCTGCGTTCTAAACCTGTCTTCTGTGTTTAACCTGTCCTCACTTGCCCAGCAATGGCAACTCAAAGAAAATCACAACCTTTGTCTTGAGATTTCAGCAAATCTCACTGTACAGATAGTTCTCTCAGCTCTCCTACCAGAGCATCCAGCTGTATCCACAGATCTCCCTCAGAGACAGAGCATAACCACACCTGTCACAGGTCACTGTGCTATCAATATCCCTGAAACCATGAAACCATTGCTTCTTTTACAGATTGCTGTTTGTCTTTCACCATTGTCGACCTCTCCTTCCTCTTTCACTTGGTTCACTCAGGTTCATATGCAACTTCATTTCAACAATAATCTTGTATTCAGCTGTACTTTAACGGTGTGATTCTGAATTAGCACAGTACACAACAGAATTTCCAAAATCATTTACCATGAGCACCACCAATGTGGATAAAACAAAATCAAAAAGAGAAAAACAAAATCAGGCTTTCCCTTTCTGACAATAGAATAACATCTGACAGTCAAGTACACGCAACTCTGAGGAAAAGGTGTGATTTTAGTAATGTTTTCAAATTCTGTACTACCTAACAACCTCAGGACAGTAATAGAAATACTGATGCTTTGAGGAAAATCTGGATTTACCAGAACATACAAGCACAAACATACAGGAGAGGGCCAAATAGTTGTAAAAAATGGTTCTCTGAAATTACTAGCACTAGCTACGTAAAAACTCAGAGTAATATTGATTTGGTGGCATTATCACTTCTTTGAATAATTGTAATGCGCTGCTGTTTATGTGTTGTACATGCTATTTTTATGACAATAAATGTAGCTGCGCGATAGGCATTCGATGGGTGCTAGATTCTGGTTTTCTATCTTAACAGTTACTTTTAATTGCAGTAGTGTATACCATATTGTCAGAATATACTGAAATACAAAAAGTTTGTTAATCAGTTTGCGAAACCTGGGAAAATTGTTCATCTCTGTGTTAGCATTTTTGCTGTTTATGGGCAAAGGATGGAGGATAACCACCTCACAGAAGACAGAACTATGTAGTCTGGGATGGGAAAGGCTATGGCACCTTTAAACCATGGATTCACTGGTGTAAATCTGACGGATCCTATGCCAGTTCAGGCAGTCCTCTAAAAGACAAACAAATCTGAAAAGGCTGCTGCTGCTTGCTGTGGGAGCATGTGTAGGAAGTGCATTTTGTAGCGAAATCACATCAGTACTCTGAGAGTGAAATAGGAAACACAGGAGGGAGATCTAAGATAGACTTGAGAGTACAGCGTACGTGGAGGGTGGGGGAGAGGCACTGATCGGACTTCTCCCCCTTCAGCAGGCAAATGCAGAAGTTAACGCAGGGTTATCAGGGACTACAGCAGTAGAGATCACTAACAAATTGGACTGTGCTCTTCCTGGGACAAACTCATTCAAAAACAACTCTGTTGACTCAGTTGAACTGCAGAGAGGACATAAAAAGCCTAAAATTCTACTTATTGCTGTATGATTGATCACGTCTGGGAATTCTTGTCATGAAAGAACACAAGTCCCTCTTGTTTTCCTCTGCCATTCATTAGAAGTGATGCATATGAATAACAGCATGTAATTTCCTTGAATGTTTTTTTCATTCACATAAATGTGAATGATTTTTTCTTAGGTCACTTGGGAGTCAGTCATTTGCTGTCTCATTTTTCCCATTAAAAAAAAAATGAAAAAAAGAAAAATTATTTGGACTTTTTCCTTTTTCCACCTTTAGATTCTGAAGGGCTGAACTCTATCACTTTATGCCATAGGTGATTCACTATCAACAAATGAAGTATTAATTAAACATATGGGACACAAGGTAGGCTTAAAGTAGCTCTTTTGGGTGGATTGCCCTGAGATATGACAGAAGTCCCTGAAAAACGGCTGTTGGCAAAAATCTGAGAAATACACCCAGATACACACGCTGACTTCTCCAGACCCATAAGCAAGGGAGGGAAAAGGAGACTGAAATTGACATTTACTTGTTCTAGAAAAGAAAGAGGAGTGCACCTTGCTTTCATTACATGAAGAACAGCTGTCTTTCCTTTCCTCGGAAGCTAGTGTAATTCCTTATATTTCCAGTTCAACGTACACCAGACTGTGCTGTCTTCATAGACAGCAGTAAGATTCTAGTCGCTATTACTCTTTGTACTACACTGACACATACATAAGGGCACTGAACAAGACAAAGACCCCACATAGTCCCATCTGACAAAATGTTCTAATAGCTTAATTAATTTTCCAGTGTTTTTAATCAAATAATAAATGTTTAGTTTGGTAGCAACCAATCAGATAACAAGTGGAAAGGTAAAGAGGAAAGTATTCAAAGCAGCATTGAACTTGCACAATGTGATAGAAATTTGTTACCAGGGCCATGATTTTAAAGCTTTGTTCCCTTCTTTCTCATGCACAAATAAATTACAATTTCAAAGAGCACCCTGCTATGTTATTCCTGTGTTTTGAAGGTTGAACTCGTTTTTCCTTATGCAATCAAAGAAAAGCATATGGTAGGAGAACAGGGAACCTCTTTTGTCAGCGTCTGATTAAACAAATACCACAAATCAATGGAAGAGAACTGTCATCTTTATTTATTCTGAGATTGCAAACATAGCCTAAAGTGAACATAATTTATTTTTTTACTATCTATGCACCTAGTTAATAGTGATAATAACAGAATTTGTAGCATCTATTCTTAAGTTTATTTTATCAAGAACTATACTACGGATGATTCAACAGGCAGGAATTCTTCATGGAGAATGCATTTCTAAAAACTTAGAATTTTTTTCCCCTCTGTTTCAATGCTGGTAACCTCAGACTCCGACTTCTTGCTTGTCTTAGTTTCTAACAGAAGTTACGCTTCTCACAGTGTTTAGTATGAAGCTATGTTATGGCCTCAGAGGATAAACAAAAACTGATAACAGCCTGGCAGTGTTGAACGGAGCCAAGGGCATAACTCATTTCTGCATTCCTCTGCCAGTGAAATAGTTAAGGGGAGCATAAGGAGCTGGGAACTGGGAGGGGACAGGACCAGGGCAGCTGACCCAAATTGACCAAAGAGCTATTCCATACCATATAACATCATGTGATTGGGTTGTTGGGTTTCCGGGTGCTTTTTTCGTTACGGAAGGGGCTAGCCGGGAGGAAGGGTCGTTGCTGGCTGTGAGCCCTTGCTCTGCGTATCGTCTTTGTATATATATATATACGTACTGTTATTTCTTTTGTTCTCTTTACTATTTTAGTAAACAGCATTTATCTCAACCCACGCATTTTACTGCATATCTCTCTACTTCTCTCCCCCGTCCCATTTGGGGAGGGGGGAGGGTGAGTGAATAACTGTGTGGAACTTAGCTATCTGCTGAGTCAAACCACGACATTGCTTTTGCTGTCCAATGGCTTTTTCCTTCTTGCCCTGACCTTCTTACTCCCCTGTCCCCCTTAACAAGATGACCACAGTTACATTTCATGTTCTCCATTAATAAATATAAAAGTTTACATAAATAAATTTTGAAGAAAAATCTGATTTTTTCACTGCAAAGATTTTCTAGTATAGTAAAATGAATAAATAAATTATAGGTCCTATCAAGTTTCCCAGAAATTATGCAAGAACTTTAAAGATGCAAAGTACATCTACCCTCTGTGTTTGTATTTGGGCTTCTCTCTCAACGTTATCAAGTTTCTCAGATGAAAAACAATTGCCGCCAAGCCAGTAAGAGCCCTACAACTTATAATCCAGTTAGAAAATTTGTCTCCCTATGAATTTACATAGAGACAGCAACAAAGTGCAGTCTTTTAGGCAGATTCCAGGAAAATGCCGTTCACTAGCCCAAGAGGCTTAAAACCTGTTCTGTTTCAACGCAATTCTCCAATATATCCTGCAGCTACTCTAACTTTCTGGTGGGATTTAGAGATCAAATCCCATAGTAAAAATAGTCCGTAATTGTTTTTATACTAGTCTAAAGTTAAAATAGCCATAAACACTAATGCACATTCTCCAGAAAGCTTTTGAAATTCTTGTTAATTTGTAACTGTGTAATTTTTTTTTTTTTAAAAAAACAACATTACTAAAGGAAAAGCACTTTACATATAGCGACTAGTAAGTAAAAGCAAAAGAAGCATCAATAAAAACAAAAATTAAAAATAATGCAGCAGAGAATAAAACAAAAGCTGGCTTAACATGTAAAAAACTCCAGGCATTTCAATGTTATATTTTAAGTCACAGGCAAAGATATTGCAGTTTGGACTTTGCATGCCTAATAATAGTGAAATTAGATAATTATCTAACTGAGAAATAGGCAAGTTTTCAAAAGTCCAGATGGTTCCACCACCCACTTCATTTAGCAAAACTTCCTTTATTCACAATGCTCTAACATGCTGTCCATTTCCTCAGTTTGTACCCATTAGCTGACAAGAAAAGGTCTGAGCTCAGAAATCAACAGGCTCTGACAGGAAACCAGTTCTCAGGGGCCCTCTTAGAAGAAGTAGGATTTTTTAACTGATGTTGCCCAGGAGACAGCTGTAGCAACTAAATCCCTATCTGAAGCAATATTAGCAAAGAAGGTGAAAGGATTTACAGTACAAAGACCTCTTAATATTCTTAGTAAGCTGCAAGGAATGATTTTTAGCTCACAGAAAGGCAAGCGTTTGGGCTCAGTATTATTCCGACAAAATTTGCTTCCATTCCCTAGTGAATAAAACTTTCATATATCTCCAAGGGATCCAACTACAAAATGCAGTTTCTGTAATTTGGCAGATGTATGGGATAAGGTGAAGGAAATCTTGCCTTTACACACCTTTGAGAAGCAGCAAAGCTTTCCTGGTGTGGGAAACGGTTACCACATCATTGCATCTGCAGCCATGTCGCAGGCAAGGGTCACATTTCTAAATCATACAGCCTTCTAATATGAGGCATAAGCTGCCTGCCTTAAAAGCAAGGACAGATACAAGTGTGCAAACAAGGTCATTTGACAGATGTCAGCTACCAACATGATGCTACCAAACTTCAAATTATCTTTATATTTATGAACATTATACCAAATTCGATGTCTGTTTTCACTAACACTTCTCTGATTAACCTGGTTAACATAAAAAATATGCTAAGGCTTCTTTCCTTTAGCAGCCTTTAAAAACAGGAATGCTTATTATGCCAGAATGGTAAAGAGATCACTTCATTTAATTTGTGATATGTGGGTAACAAAGAATAAAGAAAATGTTTGCAGTTTGGTTTTGATACAGTGAAAGTAATCAGGAAACAATGAAAGCTTCATTTCAAGGTCTTTAACAGTAACTGCCTCAGAGAGAAATGAAATTCACCTGACACAGAACAACAAAGCTGAGATGCTGTGATGACTGTATCTGTTACACAGCCTGGGAAACATATTAGACAATTATCTTTGGGCACAATGATTCCCTGACAAAACCAAAGTTAAAATGGAGTTGCTACTGAGCGTACGTATTAGTACTTTATGGTAACTTACAAAGTGAGCACTTTAAAATCATTCTTAAATTTCATGTTTTAATCTAAGACATTCAGAGTGAAGGTTAAATGAAAGCCATGTATATTCCGATGTAGAAATCTGGTGAGGGGACCAAAATCACCTTACTTCAGCACTGTCAAGGATGCCACAGATTTCCAATGACATAGATTATGCATTGAAATCTAGCACCTACATGGCATCTGATAGCAAAAATTTCATTTTGCTTGTAAGTGGATGTGTCAAACTATCCAGCTTTTCTAATACAACAAAAATGGGAGACACTTTGGAACTGACAGCGTATCAGTCAGTACTAGCTGGCAAGTGATCAAATCTTTAATAACTACAAAACTGAAATCTTAATCTAAAATCTTTAATAACAAGCAATCTAAAATCTCCTGAGAACAAAATTTGCATTGGGCACCATTTACCAAGGAAAGACATATCTCTGAAGAAGAAAAAGTGGAAAGACACGCAGGAAGATTAATATTTACAAGCCCTAAGAGGAAGTTGATTTAACCTGCAAAATATTGCCAGTGTAAAGCACTGAGCTTTCAGTTACTTCTACATTATGAAAAAAAAAAATTGGTAAGAGATCAACGATATGTATGCAATAGCTTTAAGGAGGAAAGGAAAATGAATAGGACAAATCAATAGGCTAAACCACAAAGGGAAAGAGAAAAGTGTACAAGGCTGTCCAATTTACCTGTATGAATTATCAGTTATCTATTCAGAAATAGCAGTGTATAAATACCATTACCCTTTTGTCCTTCAGCTTTGTCCGTCATCTCAAACAAGAGAAACGTGAGAACTCATACATCCAGTGCAAAGACAATAGCATTTGTCTTTGGTTGGCTTAATAAACGACTGCTTTTAAAATATACTTTTAAATAGAATCATAAAATTATAGAATGGTTTAGGTTGGAAGGGACCTAATAGATATTCATATATACCTCTTAGAGAATTACACACATTAGGATGAACTTTTGAATACAGAGAAATTTAGAGAAGTTTTATAGTGATTTCACATACATTTAAGAGTAAATATCTCACAGAAGAACAGAAGAATCAAGAGGTAAATGAAAATGGCCTACTCTTTGTACTTTTTTTGTTGTTCGTTTGCTTGAAGAAACTGGAAGAAGGGTCCCAATCAAGTTTTACTTGAATTATATAAATTTATTGGAATTCATATTTATAAGAATTATTACCATTTGTAATGCTGTAATTTCCAAAGTGATTACAATATCTTTGGATTTCAATATGTTCATTTAATTCTTTCCTTCATTTGTTAGAAATTCAATCAGGGAATTGAAGCTTAACTTACTCTCCTGACAAATAACGGACAATAGTTTCACTCACTGTCTCCTCACAGCTGCCAAATCCACTTTGCTTGTGTTCCAGTTGTGTTGGCAACTACCTTTTTCCTCTGTAATTAGTGAAACATCAGGATGGATGAAATGCAGACCGAATTATGATATGTTTGCCATGGTAACTACTGTCCAACTGTTGTCTAAGTGTACCTATCAGAAGCCTGATGAATTGTGCTTTTCTGATGATGAACTCTAATCAGCTGTAATCTGTATGCTTTCCTCAGTCTTTCTGACTCAATAATACTAGTGATGAAGTGGTCAGAGCTCAGCAAAATCTTCTTTGTCACAGTTAGTATGAAATGCTCACTGTTGTTTACCAACATTGTTTCATTTTGCCATGCTGAAGAAGTATTCTTTTTCCTTCTCTTTGTGCTTCAAAACTTATCAGTTAAAACACTGTAAAATATCTAGCTGTTAAAATAGTTATTAATTCCATTTTAACTTTTAGTTTCTTTGGAAAACTTGCAGTAGACTGTACAGTGGCATTTTTCCTTCTTCACATAATTCCTTTCAGCTACTGGGCACTTGGTTTGGTTAATACTCAGTTAATATCAGAAAATCATGCCTGTACAAACATTTAATTCATTTTTTTCCCTTGATGCTACATGTAACTTTTGAATTTTTGGCTGTCAGGAGACTTCTTTTACTAAAATAATTAAGGAAATAAAACTTCAATTTTTGTTTCAATGAGCAGGTGTTAATTGTTTCTTATATATATATATATTTCCATTTAGCATCAAAATAAATTGTTTTGATAGAAGCACATTTTTCTTTGTACAACATTAATAATATAGTGATACACTTTTTTTTACCCTATATAATATATTAACTATATTGCCAGTAGAATAATTACAAGTTGTGTGTAAAGAAGGCCTTGGAAAGCACAGATTTTGTTGAAATGAAGATGTACCAGCACAAGTAAAGGCAAGAAGGTCTTTACATGTTTACATGGGTAAATATGACTTTGTTACATAGACATAACAATAAATCCCTAAAACCTGAAATACGCCACTTCAAAAAATGTTGTGTTTAAATACTTGGTGTAGAATGGACCTCTGAGTCCATATCTATCTCACACAGTCTGCAGCTTTCTTAGGATATGCTCTGTAGATGCATCCTGATTTTTCTAGGGTGAAACGTCCTCTCAAGCATATATCTTCCCAGCATCTGGTGTCCACAGAAAGGGCAACCCTGTATGTTCCTCCAGAAAAGACTGTAGTGTGCTCTGAAAGTTATCTGTCTCTAAAATGCATTGTAGCATACTCCAGGACATAAATACAGATGGGCTGAAAAGGTTATAAAGCTTCAAAAGTAATGTATGTGTACGTCTGACTCTTGGCATTCATGTGCATATTTCCTTAAAATGAAGAAGGTTGTCTGCAATATACAACGCTAATAACATCCATCTATTTATCTGTTCACACATTCGGGCACACATTCATTTATTCATGACTAAATCAATAACCACATTTTCCACTTCCACCCAAGCTGAAGAGCCTCTTTGTTCATAACTTGAAGGAGAAATTCAAGGACAACGGGTTAATGCAGTTAGAAGGGAGGACAGCGGAGGGCTGATCTGGCTAATGCTGTGCTACACTGAAAAATATTGGAGTGGTTTCTGAGTAAATATAATAAATACTGATAATAAAAAGCTAGATGGCTCTATACCTGCAACAAGGTATGGAGGCTATTCCATTCTCTTCTTTGTCTCGCTTTCTCTTGAAGGACAAATGTGGCTAAAACAAAACTTTTTACCTTTTTGTATAAAGGATTTGTTGTCTCTAACATTCATGAAAATACCATTATTTTCAAGCTTTACACATGTAGGAAGTTTCACTGTGAGAGAATTGAACAACCACAAAATGCTGATATTTATGATGGTAAGTTGCAGAGAAGTGTGGAGTGGGACACAGAGAAGTATGTGCTTCACTTTTCAAACACCTTATTTTTACAATTCTAAACATTTCCCCCAAACATCAGAAATATTTAACATGCTATTAACACACAATCTAAAGGATACATCTCAGTATAATGTGCAAGGTTCTTATAGCCCTGTTCACGTTGCCTTCAAAGGACATGAAGCTAACGCATCCTACAAAAATGCTGCACAATCTCTTTGAATCAAAAGCCATTTGAATACACTGCATACAAAGGACAGCACACTACTGAGCCTCAGACTTCATGGTTGCTTTCTCTGGCTGAAGCAAAATTGGACAATAATCAAAGACTTTTACTTTAAAAAGAAATTGTTTTTTTGTAAAATTTGCAGCTATCGCAATTAAGTAGAAAAACATAGTTGAAGGCAAACAGCACAGTACTGCATCATAAGGAAGATAAGGAAGAATAGAAGGAGTATAAGTGGTTTTAATGCTTAGGACCATGTATTTAAGAATGCAGCCTGTTACTGGGGAAAAGTGAAGGACTTAGATGTCAATATCTTCAGGCAAAGGTAGCAGCAGGAACCCAGTAGCACCATCCTGAATATAAAATAAAAAGATGCCTCAAATTCAGAAGCTGTTGCTGAAAATTTGAATTTTTTTTTCTTCCAGCAAGTAGACATATTTGAGTAGAGAATTTGCAAAAATGGGAGAACAATTGGCTAGTTGTTGTTCCAGTCAATACATACGGTGGCTGTTAACAACAGCAACAATAAAAGGAGCTCTGAATAGTGGTTCAGAGGCTTAATATGCTGAAGAAGCTCTCAGCACTTCATAACTGTGCAACTTAACCTCTGAGAAACCATAACTGCAGAGAATCCTGACAAACATGGTAATGTCCTGATTACAAGGACTGCACTCCTGCTCAGGAAAACGTAAATTGAAATTGCTAGGCATTTTAAGATGGAGTCTTCCACAGCAAAGGAAATACACATTTCTTATTCCCTGCCTGGGAAAGAAACTCTGAGGAGTGTCAAAAGAGACCCATAGAACTCAGAAAACTTTTTACAGTTGTGCATTTTTTTCTACAGTAGACAGACTGCAAAAACACATGACCCTAGAGTTTAACAAGACTGGCAGGCTTGACGAGGCTCTTTTTCCACTGGTTCACTAATCCTGATCTGATCTGAGCACAGAACTCCTGGGCTGCTCTGCTTTGTCTAGCCTGTCTTTGTTAGTCACCTCTTGACAAGCATTTTGTTACAGTTTTGTGGCATCTAGCTGGTTAGGAACAATTCACATTAAATCAGACCATCACATTAAAAGCTAGCCACCCACATAAAAATTTGACAGCAAAAGCTGGCCTCAAGGAAACAACAGCAGGTTCTTGCACATATGCAATTTCTCTGTTAACATTTCATTAGAATGTAGGCTGAAACAATGGAATGAATGAAACACAGTATGGAGCAAAACCCATCATTCAAATCAGAGTGTTTGCATTCTTATTGTTATTCCAGCACTCTCAGTTCAGCTATGATAACCAGAAATGTTGCTTGTCATTGGTCCTTTTATTGCTTTTAGACATTTGCAAAATTCATAGGAAAATTATTTGAAAAGTTGAATATTATCTCTATTCCATTTTAATTAAGATGTACTTGGAATCTCTGCTTAACAAAAGGAACAAAACAGCTGTTTTCATTGCAGCTTCTGTTAGCAGACATACCAATTCTCATTTGAGATGTATCACACTTTAATTATTTATGTATTTAAGGAGTGGATCCTCTAGTAGTGGGCGTAGAAGTATTTCACAGAAGCCATCCTTTGAAGCTATATTGCGTGACACCAGTTAAGAATTCATCTCTTTGGTGTTGCTGCAGATGGTAGTGCTTTTGAAAAAGGTGACTCAGGTTTTCGTAGTTTAGAATCTCAGGATATGACCATGACCTAATACCTCTCCAAGAGAAGATAAAGTGAAGTCTGATGATGACACTGCCTCCTGACATGTGACTCCCTGAGCAGCTTTTGTAGTAAAACTCATGGTGTGTAAAACTCAGCTCCGACAGACATAATCTGAGCAATTCCACTAGCTCAGTGTTTTTAAATGCTCACACCCACTTTTCCACAAGTTTCTCATGTTGTCACAAAGGTGGCAGAAGATGATGTGCCGATACCGAGTCACTCCAGCAGAGAGGGAAAGTGGTGAAGTCTGTCATCACCCTCTGAACTGGGGTGTCTGACAACACTTCTAGCTACCTTTTGTGGTTCATTGTAAGCATGCATACACCCAAGCTGATAATAAGGCAATTTTTTTCCTACAGAGGGTGTCAAAAACACACATGGCAACCCTGTCTTCAGTCTGGGAAATTCTGGGAGTGATATCATGCATCTTAAATCCAAAATCCTTCTCCAGAACATTATAGTTCTCAAATGATCTCCATTCAAAATGATGTCCTAAAACTAATTCTCATTCTGTTCTATAATTTCCATAACAGGTTCAGTCAATGCAAGCTCTACACTCCTCTAATGATTGCTTTTAATAAAACTAGAATATCTATATTTCTTTCAGCATCTGTTTCAATAATGTAAATGCTTTGTTTTGCTAATTTCTTCTGTATGGTAACAATTTTTGTGCCAACATCATAATTTTACTGTATTTCTGTTCAATTTGCATGTTATTAAATGTAACACTTATTATATACAGTATAGTTCCTGAACTGTAATGCAAATGATATTACAACTTAAAAAATTTAGTCGACATTGGCAAAGACACATTTTACTTTGTGAAAAATTACCTGTCGAAATGACTTTAAACATTACTTTAAAAATGAATTTACATTTTGTTTAATTTTTCTTACAATGTTTGTGATTGTATATATATACATATACATACACAAATACTATACTAAATATTTCAACCAAGAAATTTTTTTTTCATCTGAAAACTTTTCTCAAAATTTTCTTCTCAGTCCAATTCATAACAGAAAAAATGGAATTTTGGAAAAAAAACTGCTCAGACTTTTTTACCCCCAACCTGCGTTTACAAGACAGGACAAGTCTTCCCCATAAGATCATTGCTGACTGTGAGTCATTATGGGAGCTATGGTGGAATCCTACGTAAAAATGTATAAACTACCTGTGTAGAGAAAACTGCAGCTTCTGGTAAATAGACAGACAAAAAATGACTACACTGGAAGATAAAAAAAAAAAGTATGATTTCTTGAGAAAAAGGACATAACTGACTTTTTCCAGAGACTTTTATCAGGGAAGCTGCTGAAGAATAAGATCTGCAATTTGTAAGCTGTTTATTTTGGGATGTTATACATTTCTGGGTTTGTACAGATCTAAGCACAGAGATTGAATTTTTGTCCTTTGTTGGTGAAATAATGTAGGCATTAACTTCTGAAAATTAAAGAAAAAAAAAAAAGAAGTCTATGAAATTACTTTTCTTATCTCTGTCTCTCAATGTCATTGTTCACTGAGTCACTGAGAAATATTTTTATTATTAGATTATATATTTGCAATGAGGTTTTAATTGCACTCATGTTCAGTGCTTACTCTTGTAACATGTGGACAGCTTGCACTTATTAATAACACAAAAACATTATTTGCATTCCATAAACTTTATCTAACAATGCTGAGCCAGCTACTGCAGTTTTGATAGTTTAATCTACATTATCTTGAAATGAGAAAAGTCTAGAGGGTACCTGATACATTCCTGGAAACCAGATGACAACTTTATCCCCATAATTAAAAATCTTGCTAGAAAGAACAGTGGATGACCATTTTATATGACTGCTAAATCAATCCCTGTGTTTCTAATTGAACTAATATTTTAGAAGGACAAAGTTGCTGAAACTAACTTAAGTGTCTGCTTACTCCTCTGCACCTGTACAAATGTCTCTGGAATCTGAGACTACGGGATTAATTCAACAAAATATTTATGTTAGTAACTTAAAAAAAAAAAAAAACATTCTTTGCAGGCTGGTGGTTTTTTGTTATGTTTCATTTTTCTTTTTTTTTCTTTAAGAAGTCATCTAAGGCAAGAGTCATGGTCCTTCTGCAAGCAATTTCTACCATTTGTTAGTTCTGGTTATTCACAGAAAGCAGAAATTAGATACTCTGCTCTTTACTGGTGTCCTACTTGAGGTCAAACAAAATTCTCCTAGTATCTAAAACACATTACTTTTTTACTGGTTTATCAGTCTATTCATCCCACCAGTCAGCTTGAAGTGCAAGAATGCTGCAATGGTGAAAAGACTGACAATACCTGGCGAAAAATTGATGCAATTCTTACCCACAGCTTGCCCACAGAATAAACTTTAGGAAGAGAATCAGGTGCCATGAAACAAAATTTATGTTACTGTGTTATGTTACTGTGTGTTAATAGCCATTTAGCTCTTCAGTAGTATTTGTTTCCTTACTTTATACTACATCAAAACCTGTCTGAAAACTCCTTATACAATCATAGAACCATAGAATCGTTTGAGTTGGAAGGGACCTTTAAAGGTCATCTAGTCCAGCTCCCCTGCAATATACAGGGACATCTACAGCTTGATCAGGTTGTTCAGAGTCCCCTCCAGCCTGACCTTGAGTGTCTCCAGGAATGGGGCTTCTACCACACCTGTGGGCAACCTGTTCCAGTGCTTCACTACACTTACAGTAAAATATTTCTCCTTATATCCAATCTAAATCTCCCCTCTTTTAGTTTGAAACCATTTCCCTTTGTCCTGTCACCACAGACCCTGCTAGAGAGTCTGTCCCCTTCTTTCTTATAGCCCCCTTTTAGAAACTGAAAGGCCTCCCGGGAGCCCTCTCTTCTCCAGGCTGAACAGCCCCAGCTCTCTCAGACTGTCCTCACAGGGGAGGTGTTCCATCTCTTGGATCATTTTTTTGGCCTTCCTCTGGACAGTCTCCAACAGGTCCATGCCTCTCCTGTACTCATGTTTCTTTGTTTCCAATGCCACTCCAAATGTCTTTCCAAATTATTAGATAAATAAGTTTCAAGACTTCTTGGATTTTGATATCTCCACAGATGCTCCAGAATGTCATTGCAAGCAGTGTACAGAAACGCTTAGTACAAAACCTGCTTCAAACAATGGAGGGCAAAGGAAACATTCAGATGTTTCATGAAGATGGCTTGTTTGTGGTACTGACAGGAAGGCCTGAATTATCTGCAGTGTTAAATGGATGCATCTTTAAAATTGAACTGAAAATTATATCTGAGATGGTTTATGAGGGGGCATTCTGTTAGAAACACTTTTAAGTATATCAATTTATTTTAAGTCAGTCATAGAATCATAGAACACTTTGGGTTGGAAGGGACCCCAAGGATCATCAAGTTCCAACCCTCCCGCCACAGGCAAGGCCAACAACCACCAGATCTGATACTAGATTTAGGTTGCCCAGGACCCTGTCCAACATGGCCTTGAACACCTCCAGGGATGGAGCATCCACAACCTCTCTGGGCAACCTGTGCCAGCACCTCACCACTCTCGGTAAAGAACTTCCCCCTGACGTCCAATCTAAATCTTCCCTCCTTCGTTCCCCCTTGTCCTGTCACTATCTATCCTTGTAAAAAGTTGGTTTCCCTCCTTTTCATAATCTCCCTTTAAATGCTGGAAGGCTGCAGTGAGGTCTCCCTGCAGCCTTCTCTTCTCCAGGCTGAATAAGCCCAGTTCCCTCAGTCTGGCCTTGTAGGGGTCAATATATTTTAAGTTGAAAGTCAGTTTTATTTATTTATTTATTGAAAGATAAGTTGCTAACTTAAGTCTCATTTGGCTACTCCACTCACCCACACCACTAATAACATGGCAGTGAAAAATAGCTCCATGTATTGTGCCCAGGAGAAAAGGCAAAGCAACAATGCAGGGCAATGAGAAAACAAATGCAGCTTTTCTCACCAAAATTAAAGGATGCAGGTAAATCAACAGAACGACCGTATAATTGTGGCAAAACTGTCCAAGCTAGCCACTCAGCAATCCATTGAGGTTAAGTCTCATGTCCCTCAGCTACTATAATATATTCTGAAATATCTTTTGATTTTGGCAAATTGGAAGAATTCCTTTTTTTCTTTTTTTCCTCCTTCTGGCATCTGTCCTGGATGCAGGTTCTCTTTCCATTTTTTCTTTACAAAATAAATTAGTAAGCTCTCTGAAGCAGTGCTGATACTTGGCACCCTGCAATGAATAGCATAAGTGCATTCTCATGTCCACAGTTTCAACCTTGAGAAGTATTTTGGATTTACAGCTCACCTCTTCAGCAATATGTGACAACTGAAGCAAATAGACAGGGAAGTATTAAAAGGGCGCTGAGATCCACTCCTATCTCACTTAATTACTACAAGGAAATATGATTAACAAACGTCTATGCGCCCTCAAAGCTCTTTAACATTTCATGGTCCCAAGATGTAGTCTTCTCTAGCATTGAAAACAAAGCTCCAAAGGTGTTTGAAATCTCAGTGCTTCTCTTACTCTTTTACTCAGATTTAGACTTCTGATTTTTTCTAGAATTTATTTTTATTTATTCTAAATATATGAAAGGAAGACAACGTAGGTGCCTAAGTTACATGTTCTTTTAAAAGGAGCTTCCTATCACGTTCATATAACTCCTTGTTAATAACAGTGGTGTTATTTAAATGTAAAAATCCCGTCTGCTCTGTAGAATAGTTGTCCATTTATTCATAAGATCTTTGACTGAATGAAAAACTGTATTTAATGATGTCCCATTATGATCCTTGTGACGGGTGCAATATTTCTTCATGTCACTTCCTATTGACTTTGCAGCAAAATACAGATACATGATACAGAAGTGAAGGCAAGCAAACCTTAAATTTAGACTAGAATTTTTTTGTCTGACAGATACATACAGTAATTGCCCAATACAAAAACAACAAATAATCTGTACTTTGACTTTTCACATCATAGCAATTGATTGAATATATCATCAGCCTGATTCTGCAAAGTCCATCCTGCATAGATTTCCTAGATCAAATGTTTCTTGTGTATCACACACAAGCTGTTATATTTTGAACATCGATAAAATATTTTAGAGTATATATTTGACTTAGGAAACTGCTTAATAGCCATACTGTAATGAGCACTGAAGTCCGGTTTTAGTCAACAAGGCACTGGTTTTTGCTCAGGGCATTAACATGAATTTCACCTGTGCAGGAAACTTCAGGTATTAACTCTCTTTGACTCATATTCATGAATCTTCACTTTTCCATTCTGCGTTTATTTCTAGACACATCAAAGACTTGCCCATCTGAACAATGCTGTGAAGTTCTGAAATGTGTTCTGTTGTAGTATACATCACAGGAAGACAAAACAATTCAATGTCAGTATTTAGAGGGGAGAGGAGACTCTCCTAGTAGGATCCTATTGCACAATGATTTGATATCTTCCACACATATTCCCTCAAAAGTCAGTAAAATATATGATTCTTATTCATACATGTTCTTTCAAAGAGTTCTGGGTAACAGGGACTCAGCAAAGTGAAATTCTGAAAGCAGATAATGAATGAAGAAAAGGCTAATAATGAAGAAATAATATCAGAGTTCTTGTATAAAGAGACTCAATCCATCAATACCTCAATACACTACATAAAAAATCCACAACATTGAAGACAAGGACACTCGTTTGCTTAGCGAATCTATTAATCATAATTCATGTTAGCTGCGGTGGCATCCTATAAGAGAAAGGACAAAAAAATATATTTCATAGTTCTGAACAACATACTAAATATACAGATAAATGTCATGATATGCACAACTCTAGGCAATTTTCATTTTTCCGTAAAAAAATATAAAAAGCTCTGAGATTAATTCATACAGACTATATAACTATTATTAATTTTCTAGTCACAGCACCAGAGAGAATTCAGAAATTTATCCCAAATCCCAGCTAAGCTCAAGGTGAAAGAGAACTGCTGCATGAAGAAATCTTGTTTAAAAGTTTGTACATTAACTTGTGAGAAGCTATTAGTATTTGAAAGTGTTCTTATTTTTTAATCCTAGGAATTAGCCAAACTCTAAGCTTATTCTTTCACTCCAAGTATACAAAGTATAGCTGTAGTTACTGGTGTGCCTTGATGATTATCTTGAAGATTGTATTTATCTTCAATTTTTCCATTCCGTCAATGTTTCATTCTGTTTATATGTTATGGGCCAGGATCAAAGACAAATAAGTCTTTCTTTCTCTCCCAGGCCAAAGCTAGCAGTTTAATAGATACAATTCAGTCAGTATTCAAAGCACAACTTTACAAGCAACAGCAACGCCGTGGTATGAGTGGCTCCCGACTTGGATAAGAAGTAATCCCTGTGCACCACAACAATGCTTGAATGTTACATCATGGTTAGAGTGTTAGAAACTGTTGTGAGTTCCCCAAAGGATCCACTGTGTACTCCTAAATATTCAGTAATGATATCCAGGAAGTACATATTTTCTGCTCCTCTCGACACTATTGTAGTTTACAGTCTTTCCTTAAATACATTGTACTATGCAGTTGTATTACCTGCCACAGTTCATTACTCATTATGCACACACAAATACATCTCTCCTAAATTGTTGAAATTGTCATATGAATAAGTAAGAACCTCAGTCTTAACAGTCACAAAACATTATTTCAAAACTTTAGACCACAGGGGCAATTTTGCCAAAGTGTAAGTTCAGCTACTCTGGTTTCAGTTGTCAAATAAGGCAAAATCCTTTCTCCTGGTGTGTGCATTATTCATGCTTCTCAAATTAGTTTAGTGACAACTGTTGTTATTATCAGCAGTAAGTTATCAAGTCTTTTTCACATAACGAAAGACTTTGCAAGATAGATGGTAGCCACATAAGGTTAATTTTCACTCAATCAGCATTTGTTAAAAAAATATTTTAAACCCATTAATTGTCTATTATGTCTTACACAGAAATGTAAGGCAAGCTCAAAATTTTTTTCCATGCTTTCATTCTTAATACAGAAAAAAAAGTTAAAAATAGTAGCAGCAAAGAAAATTTTTCCCTCCCATCTGCCAAAGTAGGTAAAAGCCACAATCCGGATCACTTCATTTAGGCCTTTAATCTTTTCCCATTTTCTACATTTTCTATTCCTGTAAAACAGCTAATGTTTTTCAACTCCATCATTTTATACCAACAAAACACTATAATTTCCCACGCTTCCCTCTCTTTCCCCCCCACACCCATCCATATTAATTTTGAATAGACTGTGTGAAATTCACCCATCTGCTACTTCTGTTTAACTTGTATGCTGCTGATTTTACATAGTGGTTGCTGATACTCATTTGAAAAACAAAGACAAGAGGCTGGAATCCTGAATTTACTTATCTACTAACATACTGTCTGTGGAGTCATTATCTTATACAGATTTTAACACAGTGAAAAAAGTACCCCTGACAGAATCCTCTAGCTCTGTTAAAAGTTATTGGTTTTAGTATTTTTCACACAGGAAGAATTTTTAATAAGAAAAGATGCAAATTGTATGAAATCATGAATTGGCAACAAAAATCTTATTATATTAATGGCTGCCTTACTACCTCATGCATACTGATGAAAATAAACAAGTGGTCAAAATTATTTAACATCATTTTGTTTTAGAATATCACATGGTTTTGTTAACATGGCAACAGGATTAAATTAGACGTATAAAATCAGATAGAAATTATATTGTTTTATCCAGTGGGTACAATGACTCTGAAGATGAATTATAGAGTAAAAAACAATAAAAAGTCCGATTGTAAATATCACTCGGAACTTAAAAATCAGATAGATTTTTAGATATACATAATATATACATATAGATATGTATATAACATGTAGTGCTCAGCTATTAGTTTTCTCTTTCTTTTAGAGGTATTTTGATCTGGCTACCGAATCTGTATTACGGTGAAACTTTACGTGCTTTCCAACCAGGTGTCCAGCTGGCCTAACTCACATTCACGACATGAATCTTTCCTTCCTATACCCAGAGAAATCTCCACATCCAAATCATGTTATGTTAAAACTGGATTAGATTAGATCAATCAATCAAACAAATAAAAATAAAACAACAGAAAGCCATTACAATTAATTAAGAGACTTTAGCTTATTCATTTCTGCTATCAGTAACATTGATTCATATCCAAATAAAAAGTTATTTGTCAATAAAATAAAAATGAATAGAGAATGCAATATAAAGTACCTCCCGTTTCTGAAAGGTTTTACAGTGTCTGTTTTTAAAACCATGAATTTTTTTACCTAAATATTCCATGGGGCTTAATTTTGCACTGTCTTGGGCAAGAAGGCATCATTGCATTAGAAAGCAACGCAGTTCTAAAAAACACTGTACATCCTAAGACTATGAATACTTTGGTGAAAGCAAAAGTTTTAGCAGTTGGAATCAAAGTAACTTCAGTTAAAGCAGTCTGTATGACAGATGTGATACTTAACAAATATTTCTGATTGAGAAACAAGTTTGCACTTTGCAAACCTATTTACCAGTATAAAAACACTTTGAAAAATCAGCTAACATTTCTCTTCTCCTATGGCTTAGGTTAACTGTATAACAATCACACTGTCTTTTGTGAAATATCTAAATCCATTTAATTTTGCTTCTCCCTTACATTCACATTGATTGCAGTCATGTTATTGCTCAATGCCCCCAGCACACCTGATTTTGAAGGAAGATTTGTTTTTTATCCAATCCATGTTTGAGAGTAACCTGGTGTCTCTTTAGCTTCTGTGCTCAAAATTATTATCTAAATGTAACTAAAGAACCTTCTTTCAAAAGGACAAGATTAATTCCAGAGCTAACCAGTTTACTAGTGCAAATATATTTTCCTGTTTGGTTGCTTGGAAATATCTTATAGACTGTATTCACTATCCAGACTTTTTCACGTTTGGAAATATTTTTCTGCCAACAAATTAACTAGAAAAATAAGACAACAGTGTCTTAGAATAATTGTATTAAACAACTTTGTTCGTTCTATTTTGATGATAATAGAGGAGAAAAAAAAAAGCATTCTGAGGTTCCTTCTCTCCTTGCTTCATTGGATGCTCTAGTTTGTGTGAGTTAATGTAGCCCTCAAAAATATTGCTATTTTGCAATTTTTATGATTAATCATTTGTTCATCACTTAAAACACACTTCCCCTGCATGTATTTGTGAATTGTTATTTTCTGCTATGTGTCGTTACACACAATAAGAAACTGACTTATTTGTGCATTTTAGCTGCTATTTGGAACTCATTTTGAAGCTAAGAAAGATGCCTATACCCAATCAACCAACCAGGATGTTAATACAGTATTACATTTAAATCTGTTTGGGATTTAGCAATGATGACAAATCTATCGCACCAAAATGTCAGCGAGGCAGAAACAAGGAGTAAGAAAGAGGAAACGATCCAGATTGCCAAGGCTCCTCCTAGATAGCTTTGCCCACAGCAGGGCTTTCCAACAGCAGGTTATGGTGGCAGAAAAGGCATGTGGTGGAGAGGGGAGTGCCCGAAAGATTTTAGTCACTAATGGCAGAGAATTGATCCAATCTGCTCCAGCAAAGAGCCAAAAAGCTGGCAGCCATTCCGATGTAACCCTGCCACTCTGAGCAGTGCCCCTCAAATCAGGATGACGTTAGTCATCAGTGTCTGATGCCCTTCCTTGGTAACATCACACCTGTGCTGGTTGCTCAGGTCAGATGGAGGAAACACCAGGCTATACACCAAGCCATTTCCAGATACTCACATTTTCTCAGAAACGTTTTTAAGATTTCCCTTCCTAGTTTTTCAAAAGTGAGTTCATTAAGAGTTGAAACCTCCTTGATGAAAATGTCTCCTTCATGTCTTCATATTTCAATCTGTACATGAAAATAGCAGCAATACAAAAATGTTTCTAGATTGGTGTCAAAGCAGACTGTTATCTGAAGTAAAAATAACGTATCTTCTACAGTATTTTTTTCCCTTTGAACTATCTTTGCCACTGCCTTTCTGTTGGACCAAAGTGAATTTACTAAATACATATCACTGATGCAAATTAAATTGCAGAAGAATAATATGTTGTCCAGGATCCCTCAGAAAGTGGATGGATACACATCAAACCTCTCCTGTACTTTGGGAGAACACAATTAATTAATTAAGCATTAGTCTCACATAAAAAAATCTCTGCATCTACCATAAACTATCACAATCACTTCCCAATTTCTGATAGCTCAATATGAAAACTGGTCCAAGAACTAAGAATGACAACAAAAATGTTTCGCATAATTTAAATTTTACTTCCACTTGAACAAGTACTTTTAAAATTAGGAAATACTAAACATTTCCATTTATAATACATTAAGTACAATAAGACATTCCCACCTAATTTAGGATCTTACTAGAGGAATTGTTTTCTTAAATAATTATATGTAAAATCAATTACATTTTTGTCTTTTATTCCTTGTTACACACCATGAATTTTAAATGTGTGAATTACTTACACTGAGAAGAGTTAGCCAAAAATGTAAACACCATTATGAATTTTAAAATTGAAATTTATTATTTTTATAGAATTATAGAATGGCTTAGGTTGGAGGGGACCTTAAAGATCATCTAGTTCCAACCCTCCGGCCATGGGCAGGATTGCCAGCCACTGGATCAGGCTGCCCAGGGCCCCATCCAACCTGGCCTTGAACACCTTCAGGGGTGGGGCATCCACAGCTTCTCTGGGCAGCCTGTGTCAGTGCTTCACCTCCCTCTGAGTAAAGGATTTCTTCCTAACATCTAACTTAAACCTCCCCTCTTTCTGTTTATAGCCATTCCCCTTTGTCCCATCACTATCTACTTGTGTAAAAAGTCAGTCCTCCTGCTTGTAAGTTCCTTTCAATCATTGGATGGCTGCCATGAGGTCTTCCCAGAGCCTTCTCTTCTCCAAGCTAAACAATCCCAGATCCCTCAGCCTTTCTTCGTAGGAGAGGTGCTCCAGCCCTCTGGACACATTCCAACAGCTCTGCATCCTTCTTGTGCTGGGGGTCCCAGGCCTGGACACAGTACTCCAGGTGGGGCCTCGTGAGGGCAGAGTAGGGCAGGACAATCACCTCCTTCTCCCTGCTGGCTACCCCTTATTTGATGAAACCCAGGATACCATTGGCCTTCTGGGCTACAAGGGCACACTGCTGGCTCATGTCCAGTTTTTGGTCCATCAGGACCAGCAATTCCTTCTCAGCGAAGCTGCTCTCAAGGAGTTCTTCTCCCAATATGAATACAGTATGAAGTAGAATACGAAGTCCTACTCAGAATTAAACTCATCTGTCCCACCTTTTTTCATCTTATCTAGACATTCTTTCAAAGCAGAGAGGAATTTGTTTGATGTGTTGAGATTAAGTACCTAACTTTTAGACAACTGACATTAATTCCCCAATTTGCAACACGTCCTCAGATTACTTTTGGCTGCCCTCCTAAGATATAAATGCTGGTTGCAAAACTAATCTACGTTGCAGCCTGAAGTGTGATTGTAGCTTACTCTCAGCTTTAAATCAGTTTACGAACTGCTTGCAGCACAGCTGCTATATCGTCAGCTATGCTACAAACTGCAGTGCACCCTCAGAAAGTTCAGTATTTCAGTATTTGCAGCCTGGAGTGACCTGTTTTGAGTGTCTCCAGCCACAGCTTGAACTGCAAGAGAAAACAAATTGAACGGAACTGCAAGTGAATTCAAAAGTTTAGTTGAACAAATGATCTTTATTCAACCATGTGTTAAAATATCATGATTTCAGAACCTAGTTGGGGGAGTTGGAGGATTTTCTGAGCAATAACTACCATTAAACAATCCTGGTAAAAGATGATGACCTCGAATCTGACAGCACCAGACCTGATAGTACATGCTTTCTAGCTTGTAGTTTGCTGCCTGCTTTGTGAGGAAAACATAGCTAAAGCTTTGCCATTGACAGGAAGGGATGAAGGGAAAAAGCTATCCCGAAAAGCACAATTTCTCTCCCCACAGGAAAATTTCAATGGGGACAGGGAGCAGAGAAACAATTTGAAGTGGGACTATAGTCAGGTAGTGATATGCGTGCATAATTAACATCAACTTGTACTGAAAAAAAACCAAGGCTGTCCAAATACAGAAATGAAATAACAGGATTTCATTTCTTTGGACAGACAAGCAGTTAAGTTTGTACATACCAGTTCTAGCTGAGTTAACGAAAACACTGGCAGCTGGGCAGACATTGCCTGACAACTCTTGCAGGTCTGTGGAGCATAGCAATGCAAGATTAAACTGATGTGATGAAAATACTTCATAAAAGGAATTTTCTCTACTATATAATGTACACAGCACTGATGAACACAGTAAGAGTTAGAGATGAAACACTTTTGATACCTAATATTTATTTGTTAATAGTAAACATGATTTATAGAGCATCAAGAATTCTGTCACTGCATGGAAGTTTTCTAGTCAACAGTTCTGGGCTTAAACATCAGTGAGTAAGACACTCCAGAGTGTCCTGGAGTATCTGGAATATAACTCTGTAAGTTTTCCTATCAAACTCTTCCCAGCAGCAGAAGCGAAGATGAAGCAGCCAAGTGGCTCATCTCTATTCAAAGCACCCAGCATGATAAATCCAACTGACAAATCTCTGTAAGAGCCAAATAATCCTTGAGTGGGTTACTGCAAGTCTCATGTGCAATATCCAGCTAGACATTAGGATTAAGGAAGAGAGAGGAAAAGAAGGCCGTACCTTCGTCTTAAATAATTACAGCAGGAGTCCACATGATGCATGAAGATTGTTCAGAAACAAGAAAGCAAATTCAGCCTCCCTAATAGTTTACCTAGCTCATTCTACACTTAACACAGCCTTTTGAGAAATAGCAGTCAATATCACTGTACTCCTTTCTTCAGCGTGAGAAATATACTGTCTGCTATGGGAGAGATCAGAACCAACTCAGATATGGGATTTCAGGGTGTGGGAAAAGCTCTGTCCAACGTGTTATGTAGTTTTCCTCTGTATCCACCTCTCCACAATCTGGGAAGGGACGAAACTCATGGGAAGAAGGCATGCATGGAGGGTACAGAAGAAGGGAAAATGAAGCAGGATCATCTTTGGTAACTTGCTCTCCAAAGAGTAGGTGCTGTGGCCTGAATTAGTTACTCAGCCTCACTGTGTGTCCTCCCAGCCACAACACAAGTTTTAAAGACCAGCTCACTTACACGCATTTGCTGTGGTGAGACAAACGCAACCACTTGTTTCAAGGTCTTAGTGGATATGAGGAATGACATTCAGATCCATCATAAACCTGCTTTTACCCAGGACGTGTGTTGCCATCAAGGTTTACATTTGAGGTATTAATGAGAACCAGGAGCTTCAAAGACAGGGCAGTTCTGGTGAAGGGATCCCTGGGGCGGGAAGAAACTTATGAAAATCCCACCCTGAACTGATTCTTAGCTAAAGATTTGATAGCAAGTAGTTGGTACTGTGGAAGATACTCTAAATAATGCGTATTAGGATTGTTCATTTACTTATTGTCTTATTACTTGTTTTTACTGAGTATAACAAAGTTATCAGGTTAATTTTTTGTATGGCTTTTTTTTTTCAATTTTTTTTTTCAAATAGATTTGGCCAGATAGAGGAGGAAATTTACAAAAGAAAATGCAACCATATTGCACTGTAATATTTTAAGTCATATACGTAAAAAATCTTAATAATTCTTGCTTGTGAAGATAATAGGCCTCTCATAATAGGCCTCATTTAGGACTCCTTAACCCTAGCTAAAAATCTACATCAACACAAAAGAGCTATAGTGTTGCTTTTCCCATTTTGCAGTTTTTAATACAAACAAGGTGAACGACTGTGGAATCAAGTACAGAAATCAAGTAGATTGACAGTGAAATACCGAATAATTAAAAATTTAAAGGCAGAAAAAGTGTTAGAAGCTGAAAAAAAAAACAACTATCATTGATCTGCCAGATGGCTGCTGATAAAGCACATTGAACTTTAAACACTGAAAAATATGTTTATGATCCATACCAGCTAAGAAACCTTATTTCATGATCCAAAAACTTAACACAGTCATGGGAATGTAATAACTATTGAAAGAAATAAATAGATCATAAGCTTTATTTTTAAAGATGTAAGCTATTAATTCAATTGTTCAGCCATATGATATGTTAAAGTCACATCTAAGGCCTCAGATGAAAAACTTAATCCTGTTTCATTAACATTGACTTGAATGGAGTTAGATCATTAGTTATCTTAAATTACAAATCGAAGACAATCACCTTTTCTACTTCTGTCCATCAGTCCCTTCTAGTTTGGCTACCTTTTCTACTTTGAATACATATAATTTAATTATATTGTGAATGTCATGTCACAGTTTCGGCCTTACTGAAAATATATGAATGTACAAAAAGTAATTTCTACACTGTATTATTGAAAACATCAGTAAGTTAAACTATTTTCTGTAAGTATTTAATTTTTGTGATTTTGGAAAAGTTATTTCTGGCTATGCAGTCATATATGCAGCCTTGTTTTTTTTCTTCAGTATAGTCTGGTGAAATGAAATAACCCTCTGGGAACTGCCAGTAGATAAGAGAATGAAGAAAAGAATATAAGTATGAAGGTACTTTCACTTCATGAAAATGAATTACGGTGCCCATGAATAAATATTTGAATAACGTCATTAGTACAATGAAATAAGAGCTCTCTGGTGGCAAAAAATTATCATTGCATTGCATCTCATTGTTTTACAGACAATAAGGGACTTTTGACCTGCACGTTTCTTTTCCCACTTCACTTGAAAATATAAGCAAACTTCATTTAAAAATAATACATTTTTTAACTGTGGGGTTTTTTCCCCTGTAAATAATATTACCTTAATATGAGGGTTTCTCCAAAAGTAATGTCTCCTATTTTATTACCCTATTTTATTATGCTTGCCCACATCAGAGGTGGATATTGATGGTATGGCAGTAGATCATCACCTTCCCACCAATATGCCATTCCATTTTGTTGCTGTGTGACAGATGGCAGCAGAGGGGCAGTCTGACAAAATGGTACCTGACAAGGAAGTGCTTATGAAGAAAAGGTGTGGAATTAAATTCCTTCATGTGAAAAAAAATGGCACCCATTGACATTCATCGATGCTTGCTGAATGTTGATGGAGGCCAAACAGTGGCTGTCAGCACAGTGAGGTGGTGGGTGGTGCATTTCAGCAGTAGCAACAGTGGTGCACCTCCACTGGTGTAGATTTTCACAAGCACAGCATGCAGGCTCTTGTTTATCTCTGGTGAAAATGAATAGCTAAAGGTGGTGACTATGTTGAGAAAGAGTGTTTTGTAGCTGAGAATTTCCTCTAACAAATAGTTTGCGTGGAAATAAATAGGAGGCATTATTTTTGGAGTGACTCAATTCAACACTTCCAAAGAAAACCTATACCTACACTGGGTTCCACCCAGAGCAGTGATTTCTTCCCAAGGCCTCACAACAGCAGTTCTGAAATTTCTTATTCATCTTATCAGGTGTTCCTAATGGCCGCATTTTACATTTCACTATTTCACATCAATTGTATTTTTGATGACTTTAAGTGAAAACACAGAAGACATATACTCTACAGTGTAAAACAAACTGCTTCCTAAGAGCATGCATGAAAATATATGAAAAATCTCCACTGATTGCTTTCTGACAGAAGCTGACAAAACTCCAGTTTTTGTACTGACAGTGTTTGCAATTGAAGGCAGAACATGAATGCAAAATTGTGTGTGTAATTTGAAACAAATGGCAATATACTCAGTAATGTAATATAACATAATACAATACACTAACTATTGCCCCAGTGTGTTAGCCATAAACATATGTATTTCCATGTCAACAGCTTAGTTGAGAGACAATCTGCCTGACAGAAACATCTAACGTTCCAAAATTTTACATCCTTGATGCAATAGTCATCCCAAAGTAACTCCTTACATTCCCCATATGTGGGAGTATCACAAGTAGACAGAATTTTTTGCAAAAATATTGGAGCAAGATCCTGCCCACCTAATAGACTTAACATTTCAAATGGTGTCTTCCCTCAGAATATAAAATTTGTGTTCTGCTGACAAAGTATTTAAGACAAAAGTGATGAGAACTAGGAGGGCCACTTTTAAGGCTATTAATATAATGCAATATTCAGGCTCAGTGTATAATCTATGTTTCTCATTTTGATTTTGTAAAATTCTCTGACTGGTGTTCCATGCAATGAGCACGATTCATAAAATCATCAGCAGAAGCCAGCAGAACAGCAACGGAACACGTTTGTCAATATGTCCAAACCCTATGATCCTTCAGGTCATTTGGAAGTAACCAACACCTAGAAAATGAGCCAGACCAAGAAACGAGAGACGATTTTTTGCAGTAAATCAGCACAATTTTGAGGCAGTCTCCAGTAGGACAGTTCTCCAAGCACAGTACACACTATATAAGCTACAAAAATTTCTCCAGGTATGTAAGAATTCTCTCATTGCTTTTGCAATTTTTTTGTGCTATTGGAGAGGGGAACCTGCTTAAATAAGTACTAGAAATGATACTAAAATGATGGTTGAATTGCATTTCTGTGCTGAACTTTATTGGTGTTCATAGTAAAATTGTCGCAATCCATTGAAACAGAACCTGTAAAATTGCAAATGATATGAATAATTCTCTAGGCAGTTGATTTTAGTCGATAACAGAAAACTCAAAAACTCTGATCAAATTACTTACTTAAGGTTGGATGCCTTTTCTGAATGTTCCTAAGGAAATGAAAAACTCAGCTAGTACAGACTGTCTCTTGTAATGAAAAATTTCCTTCAAAAATATGTTTTGTGTCCTACAAGCCAAAGCAGTGTTATCACGTGGAGATAAAAGCTTCATTTGTTTTTATAGAGCACTGCCAATTAACTTGTTATATCCAGATTTTCTTTTCCTTATTAAAACAAACAAACTAAAAAACTAAACAATGACAAAAATCACCAAAAATAAGCAAGAAAAACCCCTACTTTTCCTTTGAAATTAACAAGAGAACAGTCCAAAGTTTGCAAAAGGAAAAACAACTCATATGCTGTCTGGTTGCACAGCTTTAGCTCTCCCACTAATGCATTTCCCAAATATTACCTTTCAGTGTCTAGAACTGAACAAAAATAACTGTGGTAAACATCAACAAATATCCCTTACTGAAGTTGGAAAAACATCTTCCCTGTCTGTGAATTTAAAATAAAGAATGTAGCATCGGACCTGTCCACTTTCACAAAGATTGCAAAGACATATGCTCCTACAAGTTCCTAAAAAATCCTAAGTACTTCTCATAGCCGAAAATTCTACCATCCACTTCCTTTCAGCACACACTTTAAGTTCATCTATAAACCACAGTGCTTTCTCTAATGATGCTATCCATCTCCATTATCGTTATTACCATTAGCTGTGTCAACAGAAACATGCATAATGGACAGTCAAATGTGTTATAAATCCAGGGGAAAAAAAATAATAAAAGAAACAAACAACAACAAAAGAAATAGTTTTTGTAGTACTGAGTTTATAGACGATGCATAAGATTAAAAATTCAAACCAAAACTCATCCTACCTTTTTCACTGTTCTGTTTATTAGGCACGAAAACCACTTTGACACTCTAATTACTCTCTTAAATTTCAGAATAATGCTAATTGGAATGCATACATTGAAAGCCATTATTTTCCATTTATAAATAGTTCAGTTTGCTAGTCACAAGCTGCAAAAAAAATACCCTGAAATATCCTATTTGGGACACAAAGTGGCATTGGTCACTTCCTTCTCTAGGAGGCTGGAGATGTAAATCATACAGTTCAAGTGGATATTTTTTGACTCTTTCACCCCTAAATGGCATAAAAAATTGATTTTAGGAAGTGCAGTAAGATTTCCCTTTGTCTGAATTTGAAGAAAGAAATAGGAATAGTAACCATGGCACTCAACACATTATGGAGGGAAATTGAGTTCAAAATTTGTACCTGATACACCCTTCTAATTTCCTAATACTGTCAGCTTTCCCTGCAGTGGCCTCTGCAGCATCTCAGTCCTCCTCCAGAAGATCCTCCACCATGGCTCCCCAAGCATATGCTACTCATTTGCCTTCCCAGTATATATATAGTTAGTTCTGAGTAGGCATATTTTTAACACAGAAGAGTGTGTGAAATTACTAAGGTTAAAACAATGAATAAGACTGAAAGCAAACTTCCAGGAATGAATGGGAGTTCCTGCAACCTGGATCAAACTATGCAGATGCTCACTCAGTTAGCAGTATCATTCACAGCAAGCTCCATGCATTTCTTACAAAGCATACAAAAATTAAAATAATGATCAGCCTATTGATAACATAATTTAAACCAGGGAATATAACACAGTTTTGGTTTTCAAAGGATTACAAAGTATGTTTGCGACTCCCCACTGACACTTCAAGGAAACTTAACATGACATTTAATTATTGTTGATTTGTTTTTCTGTATACAATCAACAGCGTATTTCTTAGAACATCTTTGTCTCATAAAATGCAATTCATGCTTGGAATATTAATATGCAAGAAGTGAAAATGTCACTAAAGATAAAGATCCATTGCAGTCTCTGGGATACCTGCACTTCCATCTGGCTAATTTTGTTACAGCATAGTAATCTGTTCAAAATGGCTTCATGTTGTGAACTTAAGGACAGTTTTGCATGTAAAAAGTTGTTATAAATTTGTGTACACTCACAATTTGAACTGCTGAAAGCAAATATCACCTTTCTTTGAAACATGGCTGAAGTATAAAGAATTCATAGGCTTTAGTGGTCATTAAAAGGTGAGAATCACCTATGATGGTGGCCTTATTTGTAAGTAGTAATTACATCATTTATTTTTTTCTGTTGGCTGTTAAGTCCTCTTTTCATAGAATCTTAATCAATTAATTAGAATCATAGAATCACAGAATCATAGAACGGTTTGGATTGGAAGAAATCTTAAAGATTATCTAGTTCCAACACCCTCCCATGGGCAGGGACACCTTCCTGTAGGTCAGGTTGCCCTATCAAGTTTGGCATTGAACATCTGTGATCTCCAGAGATGGGTCATCCACACCTATTCTGGACAACCTGTTTCAGTGCCTCACCACTTTCACAGTGAAGAATTTCTTCCTTATATCTAATCAAAATCTATCCTATTTTAGTCTAAGGCCATTACCCTCGGTCCTATCACTACCCTTCTTGACAAAGAGTCCCTCTCCATCTTTCTTGTAGATACTGAAAGGCCACAGTGAGGTCTCCCAGAGTGCTCTCTTCTCTAGACTGAACAATCTCCACTTTTTCAGCCTGTCTTCATAAGAGAGATGAACCCTCTGCTCACCTCTGCTCATCATTAGTACTCAACTAATATACCATTAACTGGGTCTGCATGCTTAGACTCACCTCCAAGACCTTTTTGATATCTAAAATGACATTTAAATAGAATTTATATACTAAACTTAAAAAAATCCATTGTCTCCAAGTTCTAGTAGCCACTGAGTACTGGACACACCTGTATTCCCTTGGCATCTCTCTTCTTGGCATGAGGGCTTCTTCAGTGAAGATGTTCCATCTCCTGTAAAATTTCTGTGTGTGGTACTGTGACCAGAGGAAGGCAAAAAAGTGCTCAGTTCCAGCAGCTCCTGTATCAAAAATACAGCTATAAAAGCCAGTCCCACTCACCATTTGCATTAATTTATTTTCTAATGACAGTGCTGTTAAATGATGCATCTATTCAATGTTATACCTATCTCTCAGTTATTATTGAGAGTGCCCTAACCACGAGCTGAAAGAAGGACACTGAAACTGGAACCCTACCTTCAAACATTTTCAGCAAAGTGCTTTAGCCAACCTAGTCATGTCTGGATGCAAATTTCATTAAATTATGCCATTTTAAAGCAAAGGCTCTGGCAGACTTTTAAAGTATATCAGAAATTGGTGGCTGATTATGTCTCCAAAAACCCATGTTGAATTAGCTCAAAAATGGAATAAACAATTGTGCCCAGAGAGCTAGGAAAATGCCTCAGGAAGGTAGGGCATATGAGGAAAGGTGGTAGTAGCTTCACCCATTCGTTTTAGCTGGCCACCTGTGACAGTCCTAAGTTTTCCTGAGTAACAAGGGCTTTACTGAAGATTGGAAGTTGGAAAATAAATCTGGTACAAGTTATCATGATTTGATTCCCACATTAAAATACTTAAATTACATAATTAACTAAAATTATATAATTAAAGTAAAACAAGTTGGAAATCAATATGTTTGATTTCAGAAGGGAAACGACAGAAAGGAGATTACTCAGAAAACTAAAAGAACTGAAGAACATAGGAACTTACATGCAGGAAATTGATTTACATTTCTATAAAATCCTCGTATGAATTACAATCCAAAAAGAGAATTAGGTTAATGAAGCAGTGAGGATGGGTCTGTAAGGAAAGTCAATATTATTGGAAAGATAAAAAAAAGTATTAGTTCATATTTCTATAAGAATGTTTCCAAAGATAGATCCCAGGAAAAGTTGTTCCTAATTTCCCATGTTTTTGCTTACCTTTACAGTAATTTTCTTGTCAAATGTCAATTATTTGGTAAACCCTAATACTTAATATGCTACTATGGAAATGAACATATTTTCAATTATTCTTCTTTTATCCATTTTGAGGACTGAGTTTTTCATTGTGAATTCCCATATAAAATACAAATTTTCTGAGTTTCATTGTTGTATAGTTAATTGTTACCTAGACATTGAACGGGGTGGTTGTCACTTCAAGATTCCGTTTCCCAGATATTTCCAGCAAAATATAATTATAGTTAAAAATACTTAAGATCTTGGAAAATATGTTATTTTCCTTAGGTCTTATTTAAGGTATGAGTTTGTACCTTAATTTTTAGAAGTTAATCTTTTTTTTACACAAAATATATATTTTGCGTGTAATCATTACATAACTCAGATGTTCTCGTGTGCTGTTCTCATGGGTTATTAAAAATTCCTTCTTTTACTAAAAATTCCCTCTTCTCAAGTTTAAAGAGTATTTTAAATTTCAAACATTTACACAGAGTGAAATTTAAAAATTAATTTTTGTTATGCTGTTGACATCATCATCAAGTCTTCCTTTAACCTGCACATTACCAATACCTTCTGATGATCATCTTTATTTTCAGCCATCCAGAAAATATCTTGCTATCATTGTAGATGTACTGATTTTATATTAGACATTTATATTAGAGCTGCCAAGAATTACATCATTTGTGTAACAAATAATGGGCAAGTGTACATATAGCATATTTTTTACAGTACCATAAAATTTATACTATCTTCAAAGGCGGTTTCAAATGTCTAATGTTAAACTAAATTAAAACTTTTCCTATAGTCTTGAACTGTTCTTTATTTCAAACTATTAATCACCAGAAATTTTTATTTTTGGATTCAAAATTTTTGTGGAGGATTTTTTCATTACTAAATAAAAGTTTGGGATCTATGCTCAAGTCTTTTATCCTCTCTTCTATCATATAAACCAGTTTATTGTAGAAAGGTAAACTTGTATTTATGAGTTTCTGCATTTTTTCAAGACAAATTTGTAAATTAATACAGTGTTAAATAAATAATGTTAATTACACACTTATAGTGAGTTACCAAAATCTAAAGTGCATGCATCTCCACGCAGGTGGTACAGGGCACAGGAGCTAGCTCATAACTTGGTGAGGTGATTCACCCTTTGAGCTCCCTCAGTCAGGACTGCTTCAGGGTAATGCAGATGATAACTAAAGTAGTCTTGAAATTGTTTCTATATAAAGCCATCTCATAAGATCATCAAATATATAATAGAATTATTAAGAATTTCTACAGTGCTGCAGCTCACCTCCAGTGTGTCTCTGTTCCCCATTCATTTTCTGTAGACTACTAAAATTAGGAATTTCTTGGAAAGCACCTCTTCTACCTCCTGACCTCATTGCTAGAAGAATTTTCCTTTGGGTACAACTTGAGCTTTTAAAGTTCTTTCATGTATCTTTGCCCTTTCTATGCATTGTAACTGCAGAAAAATAATGTTTAAGCTTTTTTTTTTTTTTTCATCTAAGTATACAGCTACTCAGCTATATAAGCTAAGAGCTTATGAGATCTTAAACGTTAGGGAGAACCGATGAGCTACTTAACGTAACAGTGGCTCTGGAGCTTTGGCTTAGAGTCCTTATCAATAAAACATAGAATGCTGGGCACTCAACATCAGTGAAGAACAGGCCCACAGAGTTTTCAAATTCTATTTGAAATTATATTTGACTGTTCTCGAGAACAATCAAGCATCTAACAAAATTATTAGGAAAAAAAAAGAGCAGAAAAACATAGAAAGGGAGGAATTTCACAGCAAAGTTTAAATGGTAAAGAAATGCTTTAGCATTTGACTGGAAAATACAAGTAGGGTATCCATAATCTGTTCAGTCTGTCTCTGCATTAAAGTTCTTCAAGTACCAGCCCATTCTAAAGACTTACAGTTTCTTTGTGTATCTCTGAATGTGTATGTGCCTGTGTGTGTTGGGAACTCCAGAATCAAAATTGCTTAATATTTGCTGTACATATCATGGATGCCTCATAGCCTAAAACAAAATTATACAATGCTTTGCCAAGCCTACCCTGAATCCAAGTGCTAAAATTATCATTTAAGGCAGGATCAGGACTAGATGACCTTTAAAGGTCCCTTCCAAATCTAAAGATTCTATGATTCTATGTTCATGAGAGAAGGGTTTATTTGTGCAAGTTTTAATTTTGCTATTTTTTTAACTTCTTAGATACCTCTATTTAAAATGCTACCAGAACAAGATTTCCACATATTAGATTATACCACATGCATTTTACGTGCTTTCTTTTTCTTCCCCAAAATTATGTCTGTATTTATGCCAGGCAAATACCTGGATATCTACAAGTAATGCCCACACAGGATACTAAACTAATTCATAGGAGTAGCTGTTCAGATCAGACAACAGATGTAAGTGTATATGCAGTTTGTTTGCAGTTATATAAATGTGGCTTTTGGGGTTAGCATCCATTAATATTAATGACTTGTTTTCTAAAGCACACAGAAATCCTGACTGGGAGCAAGACCCCATCTCCATAATTACTAAGGTTACCTATTAGGCCAACTGTTAAGCAAACACAGAACAGAAAGAAAGGACCTGCTTTAGGGACTTCATTTCCTATACTCACGTCACCAAGAGACTTTCATTACATTTTCTGACAAAAATAAATACTTTCTCAAGACAAAATGATCAAAATGATGAATTCTTGAAGACCACAGGCCAATATTGAAACCTATAAAAGGTCATCAGATTTTCTGTTTCACATTTTTTTTCTCTCCAAATTGAACTTGGTTTTTAAATTCAAATCAAACTTATCAGCTCTAAAGGCAAACTTAGACACAAGGGTCTATTTAATCACCAACATTAATGCAGATTTAGCAAAGCAAATCAACTTACCATTCAGAAAGACACACTCCTCTTATGGAAACTGTTTGTAACCATTAACTTGTTTTAGTTTTAATAAAATAGTAGTCAGAATAGACCAACCTCCAACCTCAGAGCTAAACAGTAAAGAGAATAAATAGCTCTAGCATGAGCTGTTATATCTTCTACAGTAACACAGCTATCTACCATGCCTCATAAAATTATGAAGAACACTGAAAATGAACTCCCTGAAAAATGAACACACAAATATGAAGACACAACAGCAGCAAATTTTGAACATTTTATAATGTTTGCTTTAATATGTTCCTTTAAAAAAACAGTTATAAATTTCCATTTGGCAAATATTGTCATCAAGGCATCATTAAAATAAATGATAACTATGAAACAACCTGACACCTGACATGAGTGTCTGGGTAAAAGCTTGATAGGTAGCAAGCCTAATTTAGGTAGTAGCTTGCCTGAGTGATAAAATATACTTGAAATAGATTAATCTTTGTGATCTATGTGGTTCAGCTGATTCTGTTGTTAAACAGTCCAAAGCACTGATTCCATCTTCTGTCATTAGAAAATCCACTCAATCAGTACAATTCCAGCAAGCTTTCTTCTTTTTTCCTCTTTTTTTTTCTTTTTAATTATAAAATAATCTGTTGGACTGAAGAGTTTTATTGAGTCTGTAAACAGAAAAACAATAAAGGCAGGCTTTTCCCCTTGTTTATCCTGAAGTTGTTCATATAAATGTCAATATATACATGCAATATTCAAAACTACATTAAATATTACATTAATATTTCTAACAGGTACGATCATTTTTATGACTTGAATAAATCAATTCCCCTTCCTGTCATGTCTTCTAATACATGGAGGTTTTTTCAATGAAGCTATTTCCTCTCTTGTATATATTTCCATACAGAACTTCCTCATGATTTAAAGAAAAACGTACTACAAAAAAGCATTGGCTTCTGTCAAGATGTGTTAATATCAACCTCACTGACATCACAGATCTTCATTAGGAGACAATTCATGCAGCAACACAGTAGTCCTCTCCTTTCTTTTGTCAGTGCGCTGGACTTGTGCTTAGACAGGATAAAGCAGATGAACCAAGAAGGAAAAGTGAGGAACAATTGCTTAAATGTAGCTATGTGACATAACCTCCCTATACTGTCTATGGGAAGAGAGAACCTACTTTTGAAGGGATCAATAGTCAATAGACTTTGTACTTTAAGATTTTAAATTAAGAAAGATGAACATACATTTCTGACTACAATAGTTGCTTCTGAGGCAAGATATTCTCTGTATCTTCAATGGAGGTCTTTGATCCTATTTTTAACTGAAAAACATTATTTTTCACCAAGCTGAAATAAAGAGTAAAATTCATACAGATGTGATTCCTGTATGTCTGCACTTCCTCACTGCCCTAATCCACATACCTCCTCTGGTGTTTTGTGCCATTTTGCATGGCCACATTCCTCCCATTTCTTTTCTGTCCCTGGGTGCCCTATTCAGCACCTCAATGAGTTGCAGCACAGTGCATGGGCTGGCTGCCAAGGCACAATGTGTGGGCACACACCAGGCAACTGCTAAGCATGAATGTCAGCCATACAGACAGTCTATCTCCTTTGTGTAGGAACCATTGCTCAGGAAACACATGGGAGTTTTATATCTTTGAGATGTCCACTTGCCACAGACGGCTGAAACTGGCCAGCAGGTTCAAAAGTGACTTAAGGGTGTAGTGAAGAGCAGGCACATAGCATGATTACACAGGCTTTAGGAAACTAAGCAAAAAGGGTAATAAAGACAATTATTTCAGCTTCACTGAGCTGAGTTCCAAAGTCAGTATATGTTCACCTCCAAATGTAAGCCCTGCTGAGTACCCTTTATGGTAGGAAGTGACTGAGCCTTATATAATATGAAAATTTGTTGATGCTAAATATTAAACAGAGGTATAAGACTAGATTGAAATTCATTCTTAAGTAATCATTCATTTAGATCACTTTGTCAAGACCTGTCATTGATTTACTTGCAGTGACTGCGTTGTATTTACACATCACAGAATCACAGAATATTATGAGTTGGAAGGGACCCACAAGAATCATCCAGTCCAACTCCTGACTCCACACAGAACCACCCAACATTCAAACCCAATATCTGAGAGTGCTGTCCAAATGCTTCTTGAATTCTGGCAGGCTTGGTTGGGGCTGTGATCACTGCCCTGGGAAGCCTGTGCCAGTGCCCACCCATCGTCTGATGAAGAATATTTTCCTAAAACTGAACCTGAACCGAATCTGACACATCTCCATGCCATTTCCTCAGGTCCTGTCACTGTCAGCAGAGAGCAGAGATCAGCGCCTGTCTCTCCACTCCCCTCATTAGTAAGCTGTAGGCTGCCATGAGGCCTCCCCTCAGTCTCCTTTTCTCTGGGCTGAACAAACCAAGGGACCTCAGCTGTTCCTCATATGTCTTGCCCTCTAGACCCTTCATCATCTTTGAAACCCTCCTTGGGATACTCTCTAATGATTTTACATCCTTCTTATATTTTGGCACCCAGACATGCACACAATGCTCAAGCTGAGGCTGCACTAGCATGGAGCAGAGCAGAACAATCCCTTCCTTTGCCTGGCTGGAAGTGCTGGGCCTGATGCACCCGAGGATACAGTTGGCCCTTTTGGCTGCCGACACTGATGACTCAGATTCAACTTGCTGTCAACTAAAATTCACAGATCCCCTTCAGTGGAACTGTTCTCCAGCCTCTCATCCCCCAGTCTTTATATCAAGAGTTGCCTAGAGTAGGTGCAGAATCTTCTTGTTGAACTCCATGTGGCTGGTGATTGCCCAGCTCTCTAATTTGTCAAGATCTCTCTGCAAGCTCCCTCTACCTTCAAGGGAGTCAACAGCTTCTCATAATTTAGTGCCATCTGCAAATTCATTTAGCATAGATTCCAGTCCTGCATCCAAGTCATTGATGAAAGCATGAAGAGAACTGGTCCTAAAATGGAGCCCTGTAGAATCCCACTAGTGACTGTCTGCCAGCCTGATATAATCCCATTTACTATAAGCCTTTGGGCCTGACCCATCAGCCAATTGTTCACCCATTGCATTATGTTTTTTTCTAGCTGTATGCTGGGCATTTGGTTCAGAAGGATAAATAGTTGTGTGCATGCTTTTTCTCCAAGCAGATGACAAGACATAACAAGCCTTAAAATAGATTCAATTAATTTCTCTCCATTGATTGTCAAGACAGAACACCTGGATCAGTGAAGAATGAGGCAGAATCAGCTGACATTACACTAAGGAACTAAGATGCCAACCTGATGCTTAGCAGCTCTGCTTCCGCTTCAGCTAAGCCACCAGATGAATCACAGAACATTCGAGGTTGGAAGGCATCTATAGAGGGCTTCTGGTTCAATCTCCCTCTTCAAGTGGCGACACCTAGAACAGGTTGCCCATGTCTAATGCATTACTTCAAGCAAGTAGATACAACTCATTGTCTTGTTTCCAGATTTCTCACTGTTCGTGCTTACAAAACAGAGACAAGACACAGAAACATTTCAAGATCTACACATGAAATACACTAAGAAAAATGCAAGGCATTACTGTCATGTAATGGACTATCATCCAAGAGCTGTACATTCCAAACAAAATCATGGCAGCTGTTCTCTGCTAAGTCATTTTCTTGGACCATTAATTCTGAATTGCCATTTACAGAATAATTGCACTTCTGTTTCCCTGGGGATCTTGCTGGTGTGCTTGAACCTTTGCTACCCTTCTTAACCCTCACATCAAAATATATATAGCAGAAATGGAAAGTCATGAGCTTATAGGTCATTAATGCAGTGCTGGGCCTAAGGGTATCTTTGATAGTTATGTTGAGGACATCCTTACAATGACTGCATTTTTAGAGGAGTGGAAAGATTTTGTACAGAAGGACACAGCTGGATCTATTCTGAGAAAGGTTAGCTGGGACAGTTGAATGTCCCTGAGGAGATAATAAATTGCATTAGCCAATTTGGTGGAGCTGATTCTGAACTGGAGGAAATCCAAGCAGCAAGAGCCTTTTGAATGGCAAATACTTCCCCCATTAATTGCTGAAAATACAGGTAGGCTTGAGGGAGTTTCAGTTTGACTATGCTTTTTTTTTTTTTTTTTTTTTAAGGTAACTTACAGATAAAAAATGTACTGTGCTTGAAAACGACTCCCATGACTTTGATGAGGCTCAGGTTCAGAAGAATTCCTATTTCCTTCCTTTTAGGAACCACCAAGGGAGGAGCAAGGCTAACAAAGTTAATGACTTGATGTCAGAAGTCAGAAGCAATGGATCTGAGGCAGGAAGGAAGCGTGCCTGCCTCCTGCTATTGTTCAAGGTAACTAGGAAGGCGCTGTATTAGCAAGAGTATTGGCCTGGCCATTCTTTTGTGAGGCTCTGAATAGAAGGTCATTGTCTCCCTCGTTTTTCCCTTCCAATCAATATTTAGTCTGCTCAGCAGCTGCCAGAGCTGGCTGCCTCTGAACTTCATTGCTGTAAGTTACTGAGAAACCAGCTTATTATGACAACTCAGATCTCCCATCTGATCTGACCTGCAGCGGCTGCTCTGTCTCTTTCAATCTACTCTAAAATACAGAGATGACTCCAGTGCACAGCATTTACTGTACAAACTACTGCGGTGAAGCTCCTGATCAATAAGAATTGTACCAGACAACGAAGAGATTCGGGGCCAAGTATGTTACACAGGACAAGAAGTTTATCGAATAAGGACCTTGGGCAAGACACAGAGTATCAGTAACATAAAAAGCCAGCCAGTAATATTTTTTGGAAGATAAACAGACAATGACAGAGAAATTTTAGTAAAAGTTATCCCACTGATGCAGAGATTCACAGGTTCAGAAGACTGCTAAGAGTACATGCATAAGAGTGCATTTCATCCCTTTGTTTCAAGTTTGATGGTAGCAAGAGTTCAAAATCATCATGGCAATAGCTTCAGGAGATGCTAAGAGCTGAATGAGCAGGGAAAGAAAATGCCTTGCTATATTTTCATGTTGGTAGTCCAAAAGTCATCCTTTCCAGACTATTGGCTTTACAGTATATCTACTAGTATATTTTACAGCATTAAAATAGTTCTATCAATTTAATCATATCTGAGTTAGCATGAAAGCAGGAATTGGAAAATAACCTTCTGCTTTTATCAAAATTAATTTTTTTCATTCTCAAATCTCAGATTATCTACTTAGGAACGTGATTATTTCTTCTTTTTTATTCTTCTTCAGCATCAATCTGAATGCATGCATAAAGCCCAGTTATTCCCTGATTATGAAATTGCGTCATGAATTGCATACTCAGCTGAAAAACAATGATACCATTATAACATGTTGTTCTCTTTTACTTCAGTTTAAAACTGTAGAAAAGTTATTACTCTACAAAACAGTACTGCTTTTACAGAAAAGACTACGAAAAATTCTTATTCTTCTAAGGAATTATTTTGACTTCAAGAGACCAACCACAACTCTGGCTGTACATTTCCAGTGAGATAAAAATACTTTTGTATAGCATCTATTTACACTCTATTTGAAGCAAGACAGTAGAGATGGTTCAGAAAAAGCAAGAATGAGGCTAACCCTTTGATCAAAGCAAGCTAAGAATTATGAAAATGGTAGTAACAATATAGCCATATATGTAATAATTCTCAAAATAATAATAATTTTAGAAATCAGTCCCATGCAGCTTTCTTCATTTGGGTGATACAGAAATTTCAAAATACTCTTAAAGAACATTTCAAAACTGTCTCACTTACTTAGGAAGTGCTTACGAATACAGATACTCCTAAATTAAACTTTTTAAGATTTGCCAAGTACTTGTGGAGGAGTTTTGATTCACCAAGAACTTTGTTGTGTCTACCTTTGAATAGGTACCTCAGAGGGAGGGAAATGATACATTAGTTAAGGCACCATTTTTGAGCTAGGCTTTGTTCCAAGATCTGCCCCACCTTCCTCTATGACCTTGAAAAAATACCTCATTCTCCTATATTTCAGCTCTACTTGTATAAAATGAGGACAAGGAAATTGTGCTATCTCAAGAGCCCTGTGAAAAGAAATTAATTAGCCGTTGTGAAGCACTCATATGCTGTGACCATGGCAATCTTCAGCCTGACAAAAATGGGGCATTGCATATTAAGGGTTTTCTCTGTTCTGTACACCTACAAAAGAGTCAATGCCACGAGCTTGATTCTTGAGCACTTGGCACTCAGAAAATCAATCACAGTCTGTTTCAATCCTGTCTGCATCTGAAGGAGCACAGCTATATCAAAAATGGGTTATGAAGCAGTATGCTTGTTATATAAACATGCATTTTTGATTTCCAAAGCGAAGAAGATAATAATTCTGTTAGAATTCTTATTCCATTATAATAGACTTCTCCAATTTTTTTTCCTGAAAATAAAATGTTTAATAAACACAGAGTCAAGAGAAAGGAAGGAAAGAAAGAAAGAGAGAAAGAGAGAAAGAGTGAGAGGGAGAAAGGACAAAAGAAAGAGAGAGAGGAAGGAAAGAAGGAAGGAAGAAAAAAAGGAAGGAAAGAAGGAAAGAAAAGGAAAAAATAAAACCAACAAAGAAAATGGAGCATCATACTCAGAAAATACCCATCAGAGGAGATTCCCTCCTACCTACTGTTTTAGAAACTGGCATTCTCTGCAAAATATGCACACTGATCTCTCCTACAGGAGACAGGGTTTTAAATGTCATGGCTATCTCACACCTCCCACATCCCACATTTCTCACCTATTCCCATTATTTCCATTTGAAACCTTCCTAAACAGTTTGCGGATGACTTAAACTGGGGGGTGGGATTGGCGATTTAGCATTCATGTAACATTTTTAGATATATCGAAGAGAAAAGCAACATTTTAAAAATGTATTGCTAATTGTTGAGTAATACTGCACAGATATATAGAACTATTATTAATATGTTTATACATTAACTATCTGTGTTACCAATAAGTTAAACACTCAGCTGAATGCTTTAGTCTGTTTTGACATTTTAAATAGGTAATCTTCAGTATTGTGAGTATTCACACTTTAATATTCAGTATCACTGGAGAGGTTCCACTAGTGTAACTCATTCCTGTAGGTTGTGTACTATAAATGTAAATTTCACAAAATGAACATGGATCAGTTGATGTCTGAAAGGAAAACAGGAGAAGAAAGACAACAACAGAAGAAAATTTTAACCCTTAGGCTCAACTGGCAATTTTAGTGCTGTTCTCTGCAAAAGTATACTACATTTCTGTAAAAATAACTGTTCAAACACTCACATTTTGTGAATGTAATTGAAGTTTAAGGGTACCCTAAAATATGATATAATATAGTTTAAAATTAGTTCACTGGGAAAGATTTTTGCCTTACCAATACAAGACATCAAATGTTATTGATGGAAGCCTTAGTTTAACAGAAATTATTGTATTGTTAAAGATTTCCTTGATGCTTCAAAAATACAGGAACTCATAATGACTATTTTATGCACATATATCTGTAAATGCTCAGAAAACATATGAATGCTCAATAATCTTTATGTACATATATCTACGAATGTTCACGGTACGCTTTTAATTCAGGAAGTTATTTACATGTTTCCATAACTTTTGGCATTTCCATAACTTTTGGTATTCCCATAGCGTAACAGCATTTTCTCGTGATGTATATTTTGAGCACTTAGCACAATTTCTAACTAATCACACAGAGAGAGCTGCAACAAAGATGACATAAAACAATAAATACATATATACTAAAAAGCAAAATGTTAAGTAAAAAAGTTATAGACTGAAGATGCAGGCTGAAGAATGCTCAGGTGTGTCCAATACTATTCTTACTTTTCTGACAGTTAATCAACACCCATCTGCCTTTTTTTCCTGAAAAAGAAAGATTTTTTCTCTCTAAATTTTTCTTCAGGCATCTGAGACACTGACAGCTTGGCAGTATATAGTATCATTGAGAAGGCAAAAGTTTATAAATGAGATTGTGAAAGGCAACATAGAAAGGCTAGAGCTCAATGTAATTAAACATATATGTACATCTGAATTTTGGAGACAAAAAATGCTACCTGTATTGTCTTTTGAAATTGCCTGAAGTTTAGGCTGAAATGCTAAAAAACAGAGATCCTACTCCGGGTATTACTCTTGTTTAACAGATATCAGCAGGGCTTTTAGTAGCTACTAAAATTGACAGGGTTACAAGCATTTCAAGCTTCTTGTTTACTGTTATAAAAATATCCTTCTTACTATTTTCTTTTTTTTTTCTTTTCTTTTTCTGCAAGAAATGTACCACTACTAATTTTTTTTTTCTAAAAAGGGTTGAATTTTAGGCATATAACTAAAGTTTGGTGTAGTTATTTAAATACAAATGACTTCCATTATGATCTTGCTAAAAAACTATATGCTTGACAACTGGAATTTCTAGAGATTTTTCTTTTTCCAGAGAAAAATGAAACATTTGGGGGGCATGAAAACCTATACATTTGGTTTATTTTCTAAGTGAGAATAAGGTTTTTTGCAAAAAATGTTTTATTCAGACCAACAGAAAAAAACATAACTTACATCCAGAAATGCTCTGTTGGTAATAAACAATTAATGTGATTTTTCATTTTATCTGTAATAGCTCAACTTCCAAACAGTAAATTGAAAGGGAGAGGGGAAAACTTACTGTTTTATTACTATTTACCTGAAATTCCTCAAATTAATTTTAAATGCTGGCTGTGGATCTTGAGAAATGGCAATTTTAGACTTTTCTCTCACTTCTTCCTAATTCTGTAGATATACAAAAGTGATTTGAGGCATTACAGGGATAAAACTGTAAACAACACTTTTCACAAGATCAAATTAGAATTTTTTTGCTTTCAATGAGGTCCTGAAAGACATTAAATCCCCAGGGGCTCTGTTGCTGGAGGATGCACTCAAAGCTTTGAAAGGTCAGATTCTTTATATATATTATAACTAGATATAAATCCCATCATTATGCTGCAGTGCTGTGTGAGATTTAAATTTCTGTTAACACTGTAAGAAACATTGAAGAGTTGTTGTCCTTACTAAATAATGAAGCCAGCTGTGCAGTGTGGGGTCTATTACTTATTACTCACAATCCAAATACTGTAGAAATCTACAAAACAAGAACTTTTCCAAAGAAAAAAAAATCTAAACAGAATGATAAAATATCTATGTAAAACACAATTACAATCACATGAATTATCTTTGTGCGTCATAAGCTCATCCATGGACTCAGCAGGTTTCTTATCAGGTAAGAGGTTATCCTGGCTGTGCTACTCCTACAACCTTAGAGTTTCATTTGCATTGGAAGAAAGAGCAAACCCTGATGGTCTATGAGCAGCATGCGAATCTATTGTGGATGTAAGCCCCAATCCTACAGTGAAGCCCTCAAAACTGTGAGGTCTTTTGGAGCACAGAGTATAGCAAGACCACGACAGAATTCCCATGTTCCCAGGGTTTGTTTGTTTGCTTGTTTTCAGTAGAGCTTGTTTACTTATTGGAAACAACCAGAATGGTCTGCAAGCCCAACCAAGTTTATTTGGTGTGCCATTACATATTTATAGTGGCTGCAAAAATTCAAAACTGTGTTTAATAAATGAGAGTATAAAACAGCAATAACAAAAGCTTTTAAAACCATGCATCTTTCCCTGCCTTACAAAGTTTAATAACAATAGCTTCTCTGTTTTTTATGCTTTGTTGTCCAATATTAGACAAATAAAGAGATTGGCTTCTCTTGCCAAAACCACAGGACTATGAAATCAGAAAGGAAACTTTTGGAAGTATTGTTGATATTGCCTGATTTCTGGCTGTAATTTCAGTGAAAACTACTGGCAGGCACAAATAAGTTGAAAAGCTGTTGGAGGAGTAAGAGATCCAGTAGGGGTTCCATAAAGGGCAAAATATATATTGTATCTCTAACATCTAGAAAATAGGCAATGACTGATGGTACAGAAAGAGGAGCTGACAGCAAATGTTCCTAGTTTAGATTACAGGCACTTTTGAGGAACAGAATATACATACCTTAGTACAAACATCTAGCCTTAAATTTGAAATCAAAATGAATATTCAAGTACTCATCTCTCCTGGCTGCTATGTCTGCTGGCTCAAAAAATCTAAGAAATGACCAAGTTGAATCTTACTCCAAATGCAGTTTAGGTTTTCAGGTAAAAATGTTTCCAAGTGTTGTTTGAAACATCTGTATAGTTCAAATTTCTCTTTGCTTGTATGCTTGTTTAAAATAAATAAGAAAAAAAGTATTACCTTTAAAAGCCAATGAGCTCAGGAAAAATTTGTAATTTTAATAGAAAAGATATAATGTGAAAAGCCTTGTGTAATTCTGTTCTTTAAGACATTTATTTTTATGTCAAATTGTGCAATATAAGCATTATTGCATTATCAATAATAGCATATTACAAAATTATGATAGCTTCTATCTATCCCCATTTTAATTACCCTTCCCAAGGAGTGATAAATAGATTTAAATAAGATAGAAAGATTTAAATGCACCGTGGACTTGTGGACTTGAAGGCCATCTAGGTATTTTTGAAAACTATATATAAGCACAAAAATCGCAAGTCACCAACCTGATGTGAGTTCACTATATTCAGATGAATATTACCGCTATTCCTGACATTAATGTTGACAGAATATTGTGTAATCAAGACAAGAACATTGTGTAAAAAAGAATGGAGCTGAAAGATTTCCCTTAAAACTATGGAAGAGGAGACTTCCTTCTTGTCAGCTTGGTTCTCTCTTTCACTCTGTTTCATTAGTAAGGCATTTCTTTTAAGTCTGGAGGTACCTAAGGTCAGTAATCAATACATTATAATTTTTAGTAAACTTCCCAAAAGCTATGCTATGCTAGTTTAAGTAAATTACTAGGTACAAAGCTACAAGTCATTTTTGACCGTACTCTTGCCTGGAACACTGATGTTATACTGCCCATAGGTTGTGACTATTCCTCCTGCAATGTCACTATGAAGCACTTAAAAAAAATTAATCACCAGCAGAGCATTCTCAAACAAATTTGTTAGGCAACACACATCTTCAGCTGAGAACTGCCATACACCAGGAAGATATGCATGCTTCTTTATTCTTACGACAACTACAGCTTTGTTGCTTTTTTTGTGTGTTTCATGGGTTTTGTTGTTTTTTTTTTTTTCTGGGGGGATGAAGAAAAAGGGGTGAGATGGGTCCCATTACCTGCAACTATAGATCTGACTCTATTGTGATTTCGCTTGTATCCTTTTATCTACCTTTCTAATGTCTACATTTGCATTGTTTCTCTAGAAATATTCTTAATTCTTTGCCCTCAACAGTTTCTCCAGTGAAGTCTTACATTAGAAGAAATTATTCACATAGACTAACGTATGCTTTATAAGATTTGATCATCCATTTTCATTGCTTTCTGTACTGTCCACTCACTTTATGCTCTGAATGTCACTCAGTTGTTCTTTAAATGATACACATGATTTTAACACACTTGCATTGTCTTTCACAGTTTAAGAAATGCTTCTGGTGGTATCATCCTTCATACGTAATCTAAAGAGAAAATTCTCACCACTGGTCATGCAGGTAGTGGAAGTAGACTGGAATTAGTGACATCTACACTATATAGTTCTGACACAGCTGAGTATCAGCTTCACTTTGCTTCTGAAATTTAGTTACTCCTATTCCAAATACTATGCACAGCTGTACTGTCAGTCTTCCAGCTGCTGATATCAATTTCACAGGTGTCGGTGCATCTATTCTCCTGAACATGCTCATTCTTTCACACAACAAGCTATACTGACTTTTTAGTGTCTTCCAGCCTCTAACAACCATCACAATTGAAAGGAACAAGTTCAAGACATCAATAAATTCCCTTGGGAAATAAAATTTTCATGCTTATACTTCAGTCTTGGGTGCTTTTGTGAGCATGTTGCCTGCAGTTTTGTTTTGCTGCTGACAAGATGCCCAATAACACTTCATATGCACATCACTGGTTCTAAAGTCACACTGTGTGCATTGGGCAGAACACAATAGATGATGTAGCATGGAAAGCAATCAAACAGAAATATGGTCAAGATTTTGCCAGACTGTGAATAAGAATATTATACAGTAGTTTCTTCAGTCTGATTTTATCTTTTCCTCTTTCAGATGGTGAGGATGAGGGCATTTTGACATCATCTCATGTTTCTTGTTTTTATATAAAGAAAAAATCCTCATACATACATACATCATCTCATGTTTCTTGTTTTTATATAAAGAAAAAATCCTCATACATATATGGAAAAGTCCTCATTTCTGCTGGATTCCATCCAGTCCTGGGCCATAAGTGATTGTTATGTTAACTTCACCAACTTTTGTGATGGGCCTGTGTCTCACAGTGCACTATTGCTATCTTCATAGTATCATCTACAATTTTCAGTTAAGTGCAGGGAAGATCACTGAATTCAGTCACTGTTGCTTAAATAATATCGTTTAAAAATATTTCTCATCTAGTCCTACTCTTGCCTATCCACCATGTCTTCTACCACTATGGGCTCATGTTTATTTTCTTCTCAAATAATCATATCCAGCCTCTCACTGCCTTTGTAAATGTTTAGTCTCAGCTCCGGCTTTGGATGACAGTTTCATCACTTCTGCATGACTAAATACAAATGGAGCTCTAAAACACTTTGGGAAAGCTGACATATCAAGGAATGACATTCGCATTCTTCAAAAAAGCAAATTTAAAAATGAAATGTTTCAAGTATGAGTATCTAGAGTTATTTAACCATTGCCAGAGATATATTTTATATTTTACTTTTTATAAAAAATATGTTTGTATTTTATATTTTTCTCCACAAATAGTACAATACTGTTGTATTCATGTGTTCTTACTTTGTCCAACGCTCATCAGAATTGTAAAGTCTTACACTAGCTACTGCATCACAGGCAATAATGATCCACTGCAAATGATTGTATTTTACAACAAAATATCTGTAATAATATCACTGAAATAGTATCCCAAAAGTATTTACTGTATTTTCCCATTTAAAGCATTGGGTGCATGTTAAGGTAAAAAACATTCTCAATGAAACCTTTTAATTGAATTTATTGTTTCATTATTTTCACTCAATTTTTCAACAAGGGGCATCATATTAGAAAGTCTGTCATTTTTTATTTCAAATCAATGGGAAATTTTTTACTGAATTCAGTGGGGAAAAGTCAAGTCCTGGAGAGAACATCTTCAATCCAGTACAAATCCAGAAAGTATATGCACAAGTTTAAACTGCAAATATATTTTCACAGTGTGCTTTCCTCTAGATGTAGGTGATAGGATTTACATCTGTTGGAAAGCTATCTTTGCAGACTTCTTTATAGAAGGTGATCTTGAAAAGTAACTCTCACACGTATTTTATGTCTTATCTCTTACCATATGATACAAGTAATAAGCAACATGAATGCAATCTAGACACACAGCCAGCTGTCTCAGACAGCTCACACCATGCTATTAAAGACTCTTTCTGTCTCAGTTAATGACTTTGCAACAGACACGTTCCTGAACTGTTTCTATTTTCTTGCTTCTTAGGAATGCATTCTGCTTGCTTCAAGGAAACACCAAATAGAGTGTTAATGATCATCTTCTCCCTAGATAATTAAAAAACTTTCCTGAGAAATATCATGCTGTTGTTCAAGCTTTTATACAATGATTACCAGCAGATACCAAGTATTTATACTGAATATGACACAAATTAACCTAGCAGGAACCTCATTACTGCTGTGTACTTAAATGGTTACAAATTAACATATGTACCCATCTAAATATGAAGGTGGGAATTATTTGGCATGCCGAAACAGGAAAGATATTGCCACCTCATGTAAAAAATACAGATTCCCTTCTGAACGTCTGTAAATACCCCGCTAAAATCCAAACAGTTGTCATAAAATACAGGTAAGTCATTCAGTTACTCTTTGCCATGTTTTCCCCATGACTTGCTTTCTCCTCTCTACCTTTCCTTTTTCCACACTCATGGGCCTACCTTTTCAGCCTACCAAAATGTACTTGTTTTCCATATTCTTTGTCTTCTATTACCAATAACCTACTTTACAGCAGTTCTGTAGCCTAATTTACCACATTTTACTTTGAAATTCCCTGATGTACAGACCTAAGAACCTCAGAGTTTAAACATTTAAACATTTAAAAAAATTTATCATAAAATACATTTGTAAATACTCCAATAGCACGATATATTTTTTATGCTATTCACAATTTTAAAAGTTTGATAGCTATTATACACAACTGCAAAACAGGATGTTCATGTTCTAAAAAATCTGATAGTAATTTAACAATTTACTTTCTAAAGGATTGTAATGGTTGTACTGCTCAAAGTAAAACAAGTAGTCTGACTACTACTCTGATTTTGATTTTGAATCACAATACTGAAGAGATGTAACAATATATAACAGTACTTAACTGTGGTTTCTAAGTCTAGGATGAGGGCCATTAAGAATACAACACAAATAATGCAATATTAAGATAATTCCAAAGAAGAATTCCAATGAAGATATGAGGATAATTCCAAAATTCTGACATAGAAAAAGCTTAAGGAAAGGTGTATTATCTGTTAGAATTACAATCTTTGTATCAAAATTTATCTTTCACGCAATGAATACCTATGACTAGTAAGAGAGGTAGCAAGTGACAGTGTCAGAGCTTGCTGAAATCAGAAAGGTTTCAGGAATGCAGTGACATGGGGAGGGCTGAGACCAAAAGGCTTTCGAAAAGTCAGTGAGATTTTTTTCCTCAAGTAGCAGGTAGTGTGACTTTCCACACGTTATAAACAGAAACATATTATTTATTTATTTATTTATTTTTTTAAGAGAGAAATTTCTACAGACAGGGGCAATCTTCCCATAGGATCTTAGACCAATAATCTCATGCAAAGGAGTATCAAGGTCAGATGCGCCTTTGATTCTCTCATTGGTGCACATAGTGAGGAAGTAATATAATGTGTTTAACTGTTTCTTTTCGTGGACAGTGCATTTAACAAGTTGGGTTGATCAAGCACTTCAGTGTACTCAGAAGGAAACCCTGGGTATTCACATACAATGATGCAAAGTGGTCTCTTAATAGTGATCCACTTCTTGAAAACACATATAAATGGTTCTTTAAAGCACCAGAGAATATGAATACCAATCATGCGAAGTGATCTAGAACACACAGATTAGAAAATCCTGAGGTGATAAACCTATATCTGACATAAATTCTGACAATATTCCTCATACAATAGTCGCAGTTTCAATGACAAAGATCATATATTTAGGAAAAAAAATCTTTGAGTAGACCCCTCAACTGCTACTCAGTGATCTAGCCCTTAATCTGCAAAAAAATTTAGTTCTCACAGAGTTCTGAAAAACTCAGAAAATTGCTACAGCCCAGATGCATTTTCTCTAACTTCCAATTTAGTCAGGTCACAGGGCTCTCTGTGGGATAGATGCCTGTGAAGATCCAAAATCTGTCAAAACTTAATTGGATGTGCAAGATAAACTGAGTTAAATCGGTTCTCCATTCTGTGTTTGCAAGGGAAAGATCATTTTCCTGCCTTCTAAGAGTTATATGATAACACATATGCCTAGTTTTATGAGTTGCTTATATATTCATGGGTGCCATATGTATCTTTGGTGTTCGTAACAATATAAACTGGCATTTTCTAGCTGAAATAATCTGTATCAGCAACAGTGAAATATCCCCATGAATAAGTAGACACATTCAGTTAAGGAGAGAGATAAATCAATGTATTTATAACACTGGAAATATGTATAGCATTCCCTGGGATTAAAAATTCACGGTCTCTGTCCTGAAGTGTCATCATCAGAAGCAGATGAACACAGAAAACAAAGGCAATGGACAAAAGAAGAAAAAAGAATATTAGAAAAAGGAGAGCATTAATGGTAATTACAGGCAAGTCTTATAAAAAGAGACTGAATTCTGATTCATAAACTTAGTTGGATTTAGCTATAGCAGCCAAAAGGTTACTGTTCCCAGCTATGCTCCAATGATCTCTCCTACACACTAGGGACATTTAATATGGTGTTTTCTTAGCTTGAACCTCCATCGTGTTAGAGTAGCAAGATAGTGTTTTGGTCACAAGACAAGGCTAATACCTTCGGCAGCTCAGATGCAACAGTCACTTCCATTGCCCTGTCCCTGCTGTGGATGCATGGGAGGGGTGCAAAGACTACAGGGCAGCCACAGTTACATTTCCAAGGGCTCAGGAACTGGAGCTCTGGGTTGTAACAGCATAGAAGAGCTCAAACCTACTCAGAAATATACATTTATATATTCCTCTATTAAATTAAAGCAAAGAGAGGACGTTGATGAGGAGAAGGATCAGAATGGACTGCAGTTTGTTCAGTGAGAGAAGAACCAGTGCGGATGTCATGGACTGGGCGCATATCATTTGAGCTGTAAGGACTGATAGATGTTCCCACTAAAGAGAATGTATGGCTGGAGGTTCTCCTCCCAAGAAGATCTTCTGACCACTGGTTCTCCATGGATCTGATCTGCTCTCCACAGCTCTGATCTGAAACTCCAGCATGGACTTCAGTCTGCGTATAGCGTTCTCAGCTGAGAAACTGCCCTTTCTGGCAGTGAAATAACCTGGCATGGGATGGGCTGAAAAAATTAAATATATGGATGCATTCAAAATGATCTGCTTGTACAGTTCACTTTTGTCTAAAAATGTTCTGAGTATACCTCTAAAAGGAGTTATATACATCTCAACTTACATTTCCTCTGGATGGCTTGTATTTCTTTTTATTCGTATTTAAATCAGGTAGCTTCTTCATCCCTGAAGCTGTTATTTATGATTCTAAATATAGCCATGAGAATGAAAAGCGGAAATACTAAGCCTTGAAAATTTTTGTCGACTATCCCAGCTAAGAGGCAGCAGTCTAGAATCATTCTATGTCCATTTTTGTGTGTTTCATTTGTATCCTGGAAAAGACAGAGAACAACAGTTTGTGTAGGTAGTTCTGTCCAGCTGCTTCTCAGCTTTTACATCTGCCACAGCCTGATTTGGAGGCTGATTTGGACACTTCCCTTGCTGTTAATGGGACTGCAGATGACTTGATGGTATGAGCTCTGGGGCTGGACAATCCCTCTTATCTAGCAGATACCTGCTTTAAGAGTGCATGCTGTATTCTTTGTAAAGGGATATCTGTTCACACCGTATGCCAGAGTTAGGAGTGAACTGTTCTCTCTCTGATGCAAAAGCGAGAATGTTGCATAGACCTGATCACGGAAAGTAAGAAAAGATTTCTATTAGGAATCAAACAGTCCCCAAATAATATCATATGTTTCTGAAAATATTACACAAGTTATGTCTACACTGTTTTATTCAGTCTGATCATTATCATTTTAATCTATAGGAAAATCTAGTCTTCCAGATTCCCTTAAGATGAGGCAGCCAACTCCAGCCTCCTTTAAAAATGTTTTAATGCAATTTCTATTTTGAGATGTAATTAAGAAACCCATTTACAGATGTTCAAGGCATCAAGTGAGTCAGTGGACACTATGAAATAATTAGGATCATCTACAGTTATGCTTTTCTAATGAATTAAAGTTAACTTAGGGCATCTGCATATTGCCAAGATTCTGCCGAAGAACACCTCAGTAGAAGTACTCTTCTTCTGTTCCAGCACGCTGCCTGTAAGCAGAGTTTTCAATGTTGCTTACATGTATTAGTTTCCAGGCAAATCTAGTACTCATCAAAAACTTCTAAATTTATTTGGTGAATCATTCTTCAAAACATTACTAACAGTATATCCAAAAAGTGACATAAAGGAAAAAGCCTGACAAATCAAATTCATGGAAAACAGAGGGTTGAGCATTTTTCTTGTTGATTCAGTTTAATTTTGTTGCCTTAGCTTCACGGAAGCATCAGGTAATTGGGCTTTCATCCAGTTCCTACTCACTTCTCAGTTAATCCTGCTTGGCATACATAGCATTTACATATGGACAAGAAGAACAGAGCAATCAGAAAAATCTGCAAACATGGAAAAGCTGTCATTTTTACCGTACTAGCATTTGCTGCATGGATACAAACCTAAAACCCAAACTTCAGATCACAGTTATGCAAGTATTTGCTCACACTTCAACACTGAATAATATTGCAGGAGGCGTACTAGACCTTTACTGATAAAGCTGCCAGAATGACTTAAAAATAGTCTACAGTCCATTTTGAGATCAACTCAATATGCCAACCATTAATTTACAGGAAATTCACAAGCTGAGAAGACAAAATTAAACAAAGAGTTCTATTCTCAAATTTTTACTCTTTTTCCTGTTGTGTTAATTGGAATTTACAGATTTTTACCACACCACAAAACTTAGGCACTCCAAAAATATCATTGAAAAACCACACTTTTAAAAAATAATCACAATGAAGATTTCTTCAAGGTTGTAGTGTTCTCCTGCAAATCATATTTGCAGTTCTAGTACTAGGTTAAGATACTTGTGATACTGGGGTTATGCAGAGGATATATATATTTAACTTGGCAGAAAGGCAAAGCAACTTGTACGAACAAATGTTGCAAAGCACTACAACCAGCAAGTCATTCCAGCAAGATAGTGGAATTTAATGTGTCAATACAAACACAGATCTGCTAATTTAGTTTCTGAATGTACTTTTTTAAAAGACCTGTATTTTACTGACAAAAAGCAAATGCAACCAGGAACTCCACATTATTTTGCTTCTCTTAATCTCTTAATAAGAAAGGATATCTTTCCACTTCACTTGTTAGTGGGGTGATTAATGTCTTGGCTGCATTGTTTACAAGTCAAATTGAACTTGTTCTGAAATATTGCTTTGGTTTATTTAGTTCTACTAGCTTAATAAACACAACAATTTACAAAGCAAATGCAGCATTGAAGTATTTGTAAAGAACTGAAATATTTGAAAAGTACTTAAAATTAAGCCTACATAAATGCACTGAGAAAGCACTGTGCATGACAAATGATTTGCCTTACCTTCTAGCTGATCTGCTGGTTCAGATTCCCTTTTATATGTTAGTGTAGATCCATTTCATGCACATTCGAGGAAGAAAAAATTCAGAAGGTATTTTGGAAAATAAGAAAACTATGACTTGAGACTTTTGCTGTCTGTATAAATAATTTCTGCCATTTAAAATATGTTGGCCCAGTGCAGTATAGGATATGTTACCGCAGAGCAGTACAGGAACCTACGTGGCAACTTTATTACCAGCTCTTTCAACAATGTAATTTTTGCTCTGTCCTTACAGGTATAACTAAATCTGTGATACTATACATGTGAATGTAACCTTGAATGCACTTTTGCGCTCTCTTTTAGGATTCAGTTTAACCCTGAAAGTAAAGATCATGATGAAAAGAAAATGTCAGGACAAGTGTGTTATCTGGAGATGACTTCCTGTAAATGCTGTAAGTCAGGGGTGACAAGAGGTAAACCAAATATGGAAACTGCATGTCACAGGAATTTTCTGAAAGGCCTTGTGAAAATCTCTGCCAAAAATTAGTCCTTATTCAAGAGGGAAGAAACAGCTTTGGAAGGCTGGTCAGGAAAATAAGCTTCTTTTCTTTCCTTTGCTCTACAATTCAGAGTAATTGACTTTTGATTATAGCACTATATACTCATTTTCTTCCCCATTACCTAAGAGTCTAGTCTGAATAACACAGGTTGCCCAGAGCTACGCCATTAAGATGCATGTGTTTGTCTCTGTGTCTGTGTATCCATGTTCATATCTAAGCAAGGAAGAAAATTAATCTCAAAACTTCAATTCTTCATAATGTCTCAAAGAGTCAGCCATGCATTGAAATTTTATATTTGCCAGCATTTTTCCATGCTTTGAACTGGATTCTACATCCTCTACTACCTTAGGATATTGAAATTTTAACCAGAAAAATGAACCAGCTATTAAAAATAGTATTTTTAAGAATGGCATATCTTTGTGGCATGTTTGCTATCTTGAACCGAAAATAACTTTTTCTTTGTTGTTGTATTCTTCATTAGAATACTTCCTTTTCATTTGCTCTAATTTTGTACTGTACCTACTCAGCCATTGAAGTACTTCATATTAACTTCAGCTTCAGTTCTATTCTCCTTTTCTTAGCCGTTGCTGATGTGTCTCCTGCACACAGCTCTCAGAGACATCAGCCGGGAAAAGACTATCAGAGACAACAAACCAATGTAGACCCTGAATGGTAAAAATTATACTAAAGCATAACAGAATAAGGAAGGAATTCTCAAAATCATTTCTTTTATTCCCTGTGGAGAATTACAGTTTTTCAAAAATTACATTCCTATTCCAAATGAATCCCAGACACCTTGGCAGGCAGCAACTCTTTAAAGTGAGCAATGTAGAAAAGGTGATTGCTGGGAAAATCTTTACAGGATTATTCTGATGTTCTCTCTGCACTGCCACAATTATGAGTATATTTCTGTAAGTCACCATAGCCCTGAGGTGGAAGCAGCATTTGAACAAAACTATCCTGTTGTGGTGGTTTAACACTAATGGACAGCTAAGCTCCACCACATTGCTCTCTCACTCCCTATCCTCAAAGGAACGGGAGGATAAAATACAATGAAAAAGGGCTCATGGGTTGAGATAAGGACAAGGAGATCACTTACCATGGTCAAAACAGTCTCAACATAAGGGAGATTAATGTAATTTACTGCCTACTAATAACAGACCAGAGCAGTGAGAACTAAAAGCAAACTAAAACCAGTTTCCCCTTATCTACTCTCATCTACCTCCTCCCCCTGAGCACTGCGGAGGAATGGGGAATGGAGGTTGCAGTCAGTCCATAATCATCTCTGCTGCTCCTTCATGGTTCCTCTGCCTCTGTTTGACGTGGGGTCCCTCCCAAAGGACACTGTCCTTCCCAAACTGATCCTGCGTGGCCTTCCCACAGGCTGCAGCTCTCCAAGCACTGCTCCAAGACAGCTCCATACCACAGGGCCCACCCTTCAGGAGTGCACTCCTCCAGCACAGGGCCCCACGGGTGGCACCTCTCCCAGACCTCATGCCCCCCCGTGGGCTCCTCTCCAAGGGCTGAAGCTCCGGCCTGGGGCTGCTCCTGTGGGGGCTCTCCATGGGCTGCAGTCTCCTCCAGGCCCCATCCACTGCTGCACCGTGGGCTCCTCAGTGGCTGCATGTGGAGATCTGCTCCAGTGGTGCCCATGGGCTGCAGAGGGACAGCCTGCTCCACCATGGGCCTCTCCTGGGTTGCAGGGAACTTCTGCTCCATGTCTGGAGTGCCTTCTGTCCTTCTGCACTGACCTTGGTGGCTGCAGGGCTGTTTCTCTCACATTTCTCCTCCTCCAGCTGCTGCAGCGCAACAGTTTTTCCCTTTCTTAAATCTGCTCTCCCAGAGGCACAACCAGTGCCACTCATGGCTCAGCTCTGGCAGCAGTGGGTCCCTTTTGGAGCCAACTGGAATTGGCTCTCATCAATGGGGCTCTTCTCACAAAGGCCACCTCTCTAGCCCCACTGCTACTAAACATGCCATGAAAGCCCAATACATTTGTATTTAGGAAATAAGCAGAAAATTAACTAATTCTACCGAGATTCCTCTGCTTTGAAAATGAGGCTCAGACTCCAGACATGTATTTATAAAAAACACTATGAGACAAAACAGAGTAGCATCTATGAGGTTACATAATGCTGCACTAACACAGGATTATAGACACAAGCATCCTGGTTGCCTATCTCCCCATGCACTCCAGTATCAATGAAGTCATTTGCTGTTGCCACCTTCCCTTGCTTTGCTTCCTTCCTCCGCTGACATGGACTGAATCTGTGCCTGTGCTCCTGACTTGAAGCATGAATGGAGATGGCACAGATCATGTGATCTATACTTGTAGTTTGCAGAAAGCTGTAACAGGAGAATTACAAGAGCTGCATATAATGGATTATTTAAGAACAGTGTGTAAGATTTCCACCAGAAATCCCAGTCTTACCCTTCTATAACAATGTATAGGACTGCAAAAGTCCTATACTGGAGGAACTGTGGAGGAATTCAAGGCTCTTGTGTACACAGAGCAGAATCAGCAGTCTTTGGAGCAACATAGGAATTGCTAAAATAGCAGTTACAGGAGAAAGGGAGTCACAGAACCTGCTCATTGGGAGCCTGTTCATTGCACAGATAAATGAGAAAGTCTTATCCTGTCTCTTTTAGTCTGTCCTACTTTCACTAAGTTGGGGTGGTATAATCTATAGGTTTTTTACGACATTGGTTTGTGAAATCTCAGCAGAATGACCTCAAGCATCAAATTAAAAATGTATTTGACTCAGATCTATAAAGGCATTTAATTCTTAAATGGGTAAAGGGTAGGCACCTACACTTCTTTTTAATGAGCCCTCATCCTTTTAGCAGTAACAAAGCTGAATTCACCCTGACACTAAACCATTTTTTCTGTTGTGTGTTGTTTCCTTTGTTTTGCGTTGAGGGGGGGTGCTTTTGCTTTTTGATATATATGAACTATTGAACTATCTAATGAACTATTGTTTGGGGTTTGTTCAGATTGCTAGCTCTGCTTACATAAATAGTCTGCCTGAATGCATATCCATGGTAACTGATTTAATACAGAATCAGACTGCAGTGGTGTTAACTTGATGTCGTTGATGTCAATGGCAGATCTCCTACTGATTTCAGTGCTGCCAGTAATGTTCTTGCTCTCATAAATTGTACGCAGAACCCTAACTACAGTCTGTGTTAGTGTCAGATACTGAGCATATCTAGAAGTTCAAGTTTCCTTATCAGAGGTTTACCTGTTATTACTCACATATTAACATCTCTAGGACTCTCTATCAGATATATGCTGAAGCATCCTGTACAACTTGAGCTGGAACTTGGTGTAACATTCTCTGCCTGTACTTCTAGGCAAAACTAGATATATTTGTGCCATTCCACTTGATTTTGAGACTTCCTCCTCACCATTCAACTATAAAATTAGTATCTCGGGTTCCGGTGCCTCAAGTTGTCTTCATCAGATGCAGTCATTTGTTGGTTGCATTATTTGTGATGTTATTGATACTCAGCTATAGCATTAATGCTCAGTATTCTTTCCAGCTACTTTTCCCCTAATCTAGTCAATGAAGAGAAGCCTTGCCTTAATTTCAGTAATATATGAACTCTGGGAGGTTGCTTCAGATGAACAATCAATAGCACAACTCAATATCAGTCGCAAGACCCTCTTTGGGAAAAAAAAAAAAAGGCAGAATCCTTATTGTTCTGTTACAGGCTTGGCTGATATCTACTATAGGATGTCAGCTGTCTTTCACTACACATTACTTCATACTATCCATTTAAAGACTTTCAAAAATATTTTTTTATAGTGACTTAGTGCACAAAATGTTCCTCCTAAAAAGATTTTCTCTAAACTTCCCACAGTGCCATATCTTAGTTAACTAATTTTTCATTGTATATGCTCAAGTCCCCCTTTCTCCCAACAGACAAATTAAAGTGCTTATGAAATTAATGTTTGATGACCTCACTGGTAAGTCTAAGTACAATTCAAGCTTTGTTACTGTAGTTAATTGTTAATTTATGGCCTCTCAAACAGCATGAGTACTTACTGTCAATGATTTAAGTGTAAAGTCATGGTTTTGAGTAGGAAAAAAGAAAAAAAGTTTGCTTTTAAATTGCATGAGAAACTTGCTGTATTTTCAAGGAACATGTGCATAGCACAAAGCAATATTTAAAATTCACATTGGCCCAAAACAGTCCTAAAAAACATAGCAGGTAGGAATATCATCAATAAAATTATCTTAATTAAAGAAAGAGAAACAGTTGTGTCCCCATTATTGCAGAACTGGCCAGCAGGGACAGAGAGGTGATTGTCCTCTCTACTCTGCCCTCGTGAGGCCCCATCTGGAGTACTGTGTAGAGGACTGGGGCCCCCAGTATAAGAGACAGAGCTGTTGGAGAGGGTCCAGAAAAGGGCCACAAAGATGGTCAGAGGGCTGGAGAACCTCCCCTACGAGGACAGGCTGAAGGAGCTGGGCTTGTTCAGCCTGAAGAAGAGAAGGCTGCAGGGAGATCTCATTGCAACCTTCCCGTATTTAAAGGGAGATTATGAACAGGACAGAAATCAACTTTTTACAAGGGTAGGTAGCAATCGGACAAGAGAGAATGGTTTTAAGCTTCTAATGGTTTTAAGCTCCTAAGAAGGAGGAAAGGTTTAGATTGGATGTCAGGGGTACGTTCTTCACTGAGAGAGTGGTGAGGTGCTGGAACAGGCTGCCCAGAGAGATTGTGGATGCTCCGTCCCCAGAGGTCTTCAAGGCCAGGTTGGATGGGGCCCTGGGCAACCTGATCTGGTACCAGATCTGGAGGTTGGTGGCCCTGCCTGTGGCAGGGGGGTTGGAACTTGATGATCCTTGGGGTCCCTTCCAACCCAGGCCATTCTGTGATTCTATGAATTATAAAATATGCATACTAAAAGCGCATACATTCAATTGACACACAATATCGAGGATTCTTTGCGTCTGTAGATCTGAGAAGCTTCCAAAATACTCAGAAAGCTCTTGTTTGTAATCAGCATGGATTTTATATTTATGCCTGTATATTCAAAAGAGTATGTTACCTCCTGAAATATTTGCATGACTAGAAATAAATGTGTTGTTTACGAAATGCAAAGAATGTACTCATATAAGAATGGATGATGATTTGTATTTTCAAAAACTTTTTGTGAGGGTAAAAGCCTAAGGACAAGTCAGAGCTTGAGATAACTCTCAAGGAACTCCAGGTTAGAGAATCTACTCTTACACAACCACATACCACACACATCCAAGCACATCTACACTTTTTTGGATAGACTTGATTTGTACTGTGCCAGATAGAGTCCTGTGGGTCCCATCCATTTCTGGAATGAAATTACCTAATTTTAAAGTCCTTCTATGAAAGGCTATGACATTGCCAGCCAAAGAGTTATGATCAATAGGATTTATGGGCTGCCTTAGCTAGCCTGCTAAAGAACTGCACAGATACCAGCATCTGGCCTGCCATTGTCAGAGTGGGCAAGCGAAGACAAGTTAGGGAGAACTCTTGTCAGTGAAGAAAGAGTGCTGATGATTAGACTAACAAAACTCAATGTACAGAAGATGAAGAAAATAGTAGCATCCTCTGCTACTTCTTTCCTCAAACAAATATTTATCTTTTCTGGAATTGATAGCACCTTATGTCATGAGGCTTTATTTAAAGTATGTGTGTATGTGCGCACGTAGATATAGCTTTCTGGTTTTGAGGAATATTAAAATAGAAGATTAGAATATTTGCAGGAAATATACTGATATACAAGGAGAGCTCAAGAAAGTAGAGGCCATGTTAGGAGACAGACTCCAATGTTAGGTTAATTAAATTCAAATATTTGTTTGGGGTAGGCTCTGTTAAGATAGTACATTTAAGCAATTCCCTACATTTAGCTAGACTAATCAATGCACAATGTATTTTTCTGTAGCTGAGAAAGAGGTGACAATCTCTTTTCTCTGGAGACAGTGGCAGGACCCAAGGGAAAGGCATGAAGCTGTGTCAGGGGAGGGTCAGGTTGGGGTGTTTTGAAGAAAAGGTTCTTCACCAGAAGGTGGTCAGGCACTGGCACAGGCTCCCTAGGGCAGTGGTCATGGCCCCAAGTCTGCCAGAGTTCAAGGAACATTTGGACAACACTCTCAGACATAGGGTTTGAATGTTGGGTGGTCCTGTGCAGATCTGGAGTGGAGCCTGTGTGGAGCCAAGAGTTGGACTTGGTGATCCTTGTGGGTCCCTTCCAACCTGGGATACTCTGAGATTCTCTGATTCTAGATATGTATTAAGTTTATATTATATAATACAGTATTACATATATATTATATTACTTTATTTTATTATATCAATAAGATATACTTAGTAAAAGGATGAAAAGTATATTGTAAGAATCTCCTCTGCCTATGTGTTTTCTTATTCTCACAATCTCAAAGTAATGTTCCAGTAATAAGTAAGAAAACAACTTTAATAAATATTCTGTAATTAAAGCAAGTGGAAAAATAAACAAATGGCATAAGGACAGAATTATGGTCTTCAAAATATAAATCACATGGCATATCTAGCAAGTGTACACCCAGTGCTAACTTTGAAGTGATGCTGCTGATAAATGTACATCAGAGATACTTAGGAAGTATAAAGTCATGTTTAGCAACAAGAAATATAAGCAATTTGTAATAGGTTTGTTTGAAATTCAGAGCAAAACACAGTTTTCCTACAGAACAGTTTGGTGTGCCTTAATAATTCCAAGCATACTGCTTTGGGTAAACTAACATCCAAATAAGAACAGTTTGCCAGGAACTATAAAATGTGAAATAAGTGAAATACTAAGTTGTTTCTATCAATACTAATTATGTGACTGCAACAAGGTTAAATTAGTTGACTCTATAGTCAATATTCTCACGGTAGTCTGGTTCTTAAGTCTTTATTATTGTATCTCTCACAGAACAAATTAAAGTTTCAGTGCTGTGCTGTAGGCCCACCCTTTTTCAACTGCTACAGTTTTCCTAATAACAAGGTATCTGAGTCACATATAGTTAATCTGAACTGATTTGTGCTGGAGCTACACCTCAAGTCCCAAGGAAATATATTATAAATCCATACATAAGAAAAGAATACTGAGTGCACTTTGTAGATATATCATACCTTTGTTTCATTGCAGAAAGTTTTGTACTTACTATAAATTTTCAAAATGAAAAAAATATATTAAAAACACATCTAAATACAATCCTTCATTTATAAGACAGAAAGACAAACCAGTCCCTATAACAAAAATAATTATAGGAATTTTTGAAACAATTTTCTAAAACGAATGCTTTCCTGATCTAAGTCCTGCCTCCAGTACGGTAGTTACGAAAAGGTTGTAGATTCACGGTACATTTGCTAACAACTGGATGAAACCCAGAACTTTTGACTATTTGAAAGACAGACTCTTCCAGTGATATACAAGCATCTAGGAATCTCCAGGTAGAGACAGAATGGCCCAGAATCCTATCTGTCAATTTTAAGAAAATAAACATAAATGCAAGTATATTGAATAAAATGTCAATTTTTTTAGAAGATACTATGTATTATTATTTTAATTGATTAGCTGAAATTACATGGCATCCTTCCAATGATATTAATGAAAATTGGCCTTGATTTTTTTAGGACAGAAATCCAATAGTAAAAGTAGCAGAAAACATAACATAGTTCTCCATGTAAATCATTTAGCACTCAACCCAGTTGGACTTCTTGAAGATTGGCTTCAAACCTAAGTAAAGTTCTTCACCAAAGATCAGATAGCCTGAAAATGACTTTTTCAAGGGCTTCTTTTAAGCACATACTTTTTCTATCTGGCATCATTACTACAAAATGTAAAAGCTGAATAATTGTAAGCACTTAACTACTAAAGTCTAAAATCTTTGTATCATTTAAATAAATCAGTTCAATAAAAAGAGCACTACTTTCTGTGAAACAGACAATCAAAGAAAACAAACAAGAAGAAATCTTAACAAATCTTCAAAAAGAAAAAATTGAAAATCCAATCTAAACATCCAAAAATCTTCGTTTTTCACACATCTCACAATATTGTTTGAAAGTACCACCACTCAGCTATCAAAGGACACTTTCCTCATTTTAATAATCCATAAAAAACTCCTGATGAAAAGCAGGTGATATTTACAGTAATTAAATAAAGTTACATAAAGCTGTTGAAAATGATGGCAGTAAACAACAATGCAATGGCTGCCAAAACTATACCAACAGCGGAGTAGTTAGGAATAAGAATAAAGCACAGAGTACAAAAATCTCATTTCAGTTTTGAACATAATAGACAAAATATTCAACTTAGCCCCACAGCATTTTTGTGCAGATCTGAGCTGGGAGAAGCAGTGGTAATAAATACAGCTGTTTCTCCTACATACAGTAGACTGGTAATTCTCCTTTCCAGAAATTAAACAGTAGTTTGTAAACTTTTTACTGATTATTTTAACAGAATGACAAAGACTGAGCAGTGTATGTTTTATGTATGAGGAAAGGAACAAATTAACAACCCTTCAAATTTTCTCAGTTTTCTGATGTGAGGAGGTGAAACAGAGAGGAGAAAATGGCAGCAGTCTCAAAATATGGCATATTTCCCTCACTATTTTCCTGAGCCTTATAAGAAGAAAAGCTTTTAACAAAATTGAAAGCAGTGGTAGAAATAAACGCAACGTGAATCTTCCTGAAAACAAACAAAAGAAAACAAAGACAAACAAGCAAATAAAAAAGCTCCCGCAAAAATAAAACAACAACAAAAGAAAACAACAACAAAATGCACAATGAAGAATAATTGTAATTTTTATGGCCTTGACAGTATCCCATTAACTCAGAAGACAAAACTACAAAGCAAGTCATACTACACTTTGGTTGACAGGGTATAAAGCAGAGCATGGAAATATTAAATTTTCAAATTGCATTCACTTCCAAATCAAGATTTGCTAGAAAATGCTTTTTTAAACAGTGGTTATCCTTAACTGTCAAAATGCCGCTTACATGTTGTCTGAAAAAATTACCATTCATATTCATTTGTCAGTACTTATCCTACTCTTCATAGTCAGGCAGAGAGAATGTTCTAATTCAAGTTCAAGTCATTTTTATCAATGATATTTATTACTGCAAAATACCAATATGTAGACAAACCTTTCTAAATTCTTAATGGCTCTTCCATATTTTTTAGTATATATTTCATACTAATAATTCATAATTTCCATGTGAAGAGTTATCTCTTGGAGGGGAATGGGATGAAGGAGACAGTACATGTCTTTTGATCTTTCAATTTAGTGATGTACATTATTTTTGTGGCATGCTACAACATCAAAGAAAGCTATTTCATAAAAACCTGACCATCACATCTCCGAGAACTAGCTTTGCATAATGATTCGCCATTAGTGTTTCCATACAAGTTGTCAGTATGACAGTTACATGTGTTTGTGCATTTATATCGTTTCATGTAATAAAATGTCAAACTCTATGCACACTAAAGACAAAAATGTACAATATATAGTGTAAAATCAAGACATACGCAGCCAGAGCATTACAGTATTCTGTAAGCAGGGGTAGTCAGTATCAGACTGAAATCTAGAAATTACAGTCTCTTAGGTATAATGGTTTCATTAAAATGTTCAAACAGTGTCTCCAAAGCTAATTTTCTTTCCAAAGTACCCATGCATAGAAAGCACAGCAATAAGACATCCCCCTGCTATGCCTTTCTGAATAGCAGATTAACTGCAGAACTAGAATGATGTCAATTTGTTTCAAAATATTGCAGCAAAGCTTTTGAATGGATGAGCAATTACTAACAGAGGGTGCAATTATAACGGAGTCACAGGGAATGCTTTAATATGGTTCTTCTCCTATGTACAAGGAATAACTACAAAATGTAATGAAAGAGGAATAATGAGACAGCTGGTTTTGACAGCACCTTGGCAGCTGTCACTAAGAAAGTAAATGCATTAGTGCAGTGGAGTCCATTATTCAAGAGATCTCCTAGAGAAGGAGAAGGAAAATTAGCACCATATCAGAAGGCAGCTGAAAGCATAACCAACAGGAACTGTAGAATATTCCCTTAAATCAAAACAAAATTTGATTTTTATACTAATTAACACTTAAAAGACAGTAATATGGGCAGCCTTAACTTGAAAATCTTTGCATTTTTCCTTTTCTTATTTCAATTCCCCAACCTTTTTTTTTCTTAGCTGTTTGGTGAGGATGTAAAGCCTATTCACTTGCAACCTCTCTTCCCCACAAGTTCACTCAACTATTCATGCTTTTTTTTCTGAATGAATTTTTTACAAACTGCTTTTTGCCATTTGTCACATTAAGGTAGCTTAATATTATTTCTACACTTAAATAGGACCTGCCTGGAGCCAGCTGGTCTGCCTAGACAGGTTCGAGAGCAAGAAAATTAAGTTTCAAAAGCAGTGGGCCAAATTCTCCTTTCAATTATCCATTGTAATTTCATTACATGCAAAACCAATGATACAGTGTGCTCCTGTGCTTTGCCAGTAGAATCATTATAATTGTCTTTTATGGTATTCAAATGCTACAAATATGGCAAATGTTTTCTATTAAAGATAAATAACTACAACAAAAAACTCCCCAAAACAGAAAAAAAGCTTTATTTAGACTACTTGCAAAAGATCATATTTTGAATGTTCTTAAGTATTCAAAACATGCATGAAACAAAACTATATGATTAAATATTCATATACTTTGTATAAAACTCTGATAAACAGGTGGGAACAACAGATATTCAATTGTACAAGCTATTTCTTCTCTAAAGTACTTCAATACCTACTAAGTAATAAATTTTTCTTGGAATCCCCGTTTAAATAACTCACTGCAGAGAAGAAAGGTACCAGTGCGCCTGATTCATGATATTATGATAACTTACAATTTCAACTTTATGAACATGAAAAGAATTCATTACAAATGTATTCTATTTTTACTTATGAAATAGAAAAGGTTTTGTGGTTTTTTTTTGTTTTTTTTTGGTTTTTTTGCTTGTTTGGTTGGGTTTTTTGGGGGGAAAGATGTATTTGAACTGGAGATTTTGAGCAGTCTCACTATTCATAAAAGTGCTAATCCCAGTCCACTCAGCTACATTTGGAAACTGTAATCATCAGGTTTCAGAGCTCCAACACAGCATTCAGATGTTCCCTGTCTTGGAAGCAAAGTCAGATAGACCTTTGCTCTCCAAACAGTGGATTTCACATTTAAGACTTGTTTGGGTAAAAGTTACACTATCAGGTACAAAGCACTATTGGCATAAATACGCCACAGAAATTTGTTTTGTTGCTATCTTGAAGGACGTATTTTGATTTTCTAACATTTTGACTGTGTAGAATAAGAAAAAATATTCTTAAAACATGCATTAATGTGGCTGAAATCTACAAAGAGAATTAAAGCATAGACTATTTTCTTGCATATCTCATCACTAACCACACACATTGTTGTACTACATACATCCCACAGCAATCCAAACAGGAAATTAGGTCTTCTGGCTTTCTCCACTATTTTTCAAAATAATCTGCTCATGAGAAGATAACCTACTTCCTAGACTATATTAACACATGATAATTACCTTTTCAAAGCAAAAAGGAGCACATGCCCTTTGTAGTCTTTGATGGCAACTTTAAATTGCATTCATCACTTTATAGCAAGTATCTCACTCTAACAAAAAATAAAGTTATAATACTGAGTAATTGTTCACTGCTCTCCAACTTCAAAGTGCTTTGTAAATATGATCTAATTCATCATAATTTCCAGTCCTCAAGAGAATTGGGTATACAACATCAGAGACAGAAAACACAAGGCAGACGGGGCTAATGGTCAAATTCCATAATTTTTGCCCGGGCATTTTCTTGCTTAGGATTTTCCTCAAAGAAATATTTAATCTAAGAAAGGCAGCAAAATTTTTCAATACTAAAAATAATAGCAACTAAAAGTGAGATAATACAGATTTCTACTACCAGTTTTAATTTGCTTTCATCTTCCTATAAGAAGATTTGGCTAGTCGTTTCATATTGTATATGGGCCCCTTAGTGACCCATTCAACTTTTGTCATAAAAGCTTCCTATTCTGTAAGCACGGACCACCTCTTCCTTGTCAGCACTGCAGTGTGCATACATGGGACCACAATGGATCAGTGGCTTGGAAGCCATGCACATCCATCTAAACAGAACCCTATTATTCCTGAGGACTTAATCATGCAGTGGATTAAACATCATTGCAATTATTTGTCCCTACCTATAGCTATATTTCATCAGCAAAAACATCAATAGGTAAACTTTAAATACACAAACTCTGGAGTGATCCATGATATTTGGTATTTGCAATATTTGTTGTTCTTTTTCTGAACCTTAGTCAATGCACAACAACAAATGCATAGTTTTAAGTTATTTGTAATAGCAGCAGGATACATTCAATTAATATTTTCCCATTATACACATAATGTACAATTTTTTATATTTATAATTTTAAATTTCAATACTACATTTAAAATACAAATATTACAAAAATGTAATGTGAAATGTATTGCACTACAATGAAACAAAAACAAATGGACTTACTGATATTGAAGATGATTTACACTTGACTGGTTAGAAGAAACTTCCGCTTGTCATTAGACAGCTAATTGTTAACTAATTGTTGGGAGAACACTGAATAGGTTTCCAGAACTTTTTTATTATGATTATTACATTAGAAATAAACTCTGCATAGTTTACATGTAAATCATGTAACCATTTACCAGCTGATCTGAAGACAGGGCCTTGTTTAGCTGTTTTTGACAGAATTTCTACAAAAGAGGGATGAAAGGAAAGGCAGGAAAGAAAGGAAAAGAAGGAAGGAAGGAAGAAAGAAAGAAAGAAAGGAAGAAAGGAATGAAAGAAATGAAGGAAAGGAATCCAGACACTGATTCCTGAAATTACCTCATTCATATCTTGCCTGTGCAAAATGCTTTGTTTCCTCATAGCAGCAGTGGATACCATGGGATCTCCTAGCTCAGAGGAATTATCCCTCCGTTTAGCCAGGAGAAGGTAAGCCAATAAGCAGATAGAAAACAGATGAAAATGGATGGGAAAAAAAGAATGCATCCTGCTTTATACAGGAATTATCTAAAGCTATCCCTACTATGGGAAGTTCTCATCTCTTAAAATTAGAGTTATGACTGCAACCATAAATAAAGCCATTGTGTTTTTATTCTAATCTGTCAGGAAAGCATGCAATGGTTTTGTAAAACTCTTCTTTTCACGAATGTCTGGCCCTTAGACTACTGGCATTTTATAAGATGGGAAAATTCACAAATATGTTTGCTGTTTTAATGTTTGTACAATGCTTATGCATTTCTGCGAACATGTTAACTGGCCTAAAAGACAAAACTGTGGTTTTGCTTAACAAAAATATGTATGTTCTGGGAAATTATCCAGTGCATTACTGCTGGAAGAGACCTGTCACAAAAGTGTTTCTCCTTCCAGAAAGCCAGATAAAACTATTTGGGCATATAATAAGCCGATCTCTTTGTTATTTTCAATAATGCCATATTTTACCTTGCTTGTAGAACATTTTATGTGTTTAATGAGCTCAGATGTAAGTAGATCAATAAAACATGCTGTGTAAGTAAATCAGTAGTAGTTAAAAGGTCAAAGTTCATATCTGATCAGGAAAATTGACCATATGGTGCTGTAAATATCTGCTGTTTGTGTCTGACTATCCTGCCAGCTCTTGGAGCAGAGAAGCTCCACAAGTCACCTGGATTATCCCATTAAATAAGCCACATTATGCAGAAAAGAAGCAGGTCTAAGAAAGCTGTAGATTAATATCACCATTACATCATTTCAAGTCACTGTCCAGAAATCACAATAAATCAATGACCTATCAGTTAATTTAGTTTAATCATAAGCACACAACTGTTGTCAACATGGATCCAACAGGAGGAACCCTCATCTGGCAGTATCTAGTGACCATGCCACAGAAGCATCCCCACCAGAGAGTCCTATGAGCCTCCCCAAAACACATTCTTCTGTAGGACTCCATGGGTCAGACGCTGGTTGTTTGGAGGGAAGAGGGGAATGAGTGGTCTTCGTGGGGTTCTCACTCTGCATGGCTGCATGGACACCCTCTCACCTGGCTGTGGTATTGGTGCCGCCAGTTATGAGAGCCATGGCCACCACCGTACAAGTACATCCTTTACTGGCAAGGATTAGTAACAAGGAGCCATCACTTGATTCCTTCAGGGCATGAGGCTGAGTGCACTGTCCCAAAATAACCTTTCCATGGGCAGAAGATTCCTTGAATGAAATCACTGGTTAATGAGCAGTTGCCTGTTTTTTAGTAATAGAACTGGAAAGCAAGCCAGGAAAACTCAGAAGTTTTCTACATCAAGCTGTAACCTGAAAATGAACAAACAAACAAACCAAAACAAACAAACAAACAAACCAAAACAAACAAACAAACAAACAAACAAAACAGAAAAACAAATATTTCACATAATTGAGTCTTGCAGTTTGTTGCTGGTGGTTTGGGTTAGAGGTACATATCCTTGTTTTTTATTTAATGTTCAGATTTATCTCAGTTGTAATGTTGTTGCAATGTTTTTAAGAGGGGAAATCAATTGAAACAGCTTACTTATTTAGTTTTCTTGTTCCTGCAGAAATGGAAATCTGAGCATGCCCATTCTGCGCTAGTACATGTAAACCACAAAATTGCCCTGTCTGGGGATAACAGCTCAGCCTAACTGAAACAGACAGCAGGCTACTTGCATTATCCACTCTGAGTGAAACTAGAATACTGAGACGAAAGAATAAGAAGTGAAAAGTAAATTAGGAAATTATTCTATAAATCTCTCTGAGCAGCCTGCTAGTTTTCATATACACTACAATCAAATACAAAACATTTTCACAAATAAGAGTTTGTAGGATCAGAGCAACAGATTTCAAACAACACTAAACAAAAAAAAAAGAGTAACTTAAGGTGCTGTTAGCAATAAAGAAATATTTTTTATAATGCATCTAATTCTTATTGTCTTGATTAGATCTATTAAAATATTACTACTGTTTAGCTTATTGCGTTTCTTGCTCTTTTTCAGTATTTTCAAGATAACACATTTTTTTTACATTAAATGCAAATTTTGGTGACAACACAAACAAGATTCTAATATGCATTATGTCAAGAATATACTAAATTTAATTTAATTACTCCTAATAAGATTGAGGCAAGTCATCAGAAAACATGGGAAGGTGGCTACTAATAGAAAAATCTATCCAAAATCATCCAATCAATTGCTTTTCATCACTCACACAGTTGGCAACAAATTTCTACTATTTGGCTCTGCGTAACATTTGCTTAAATCCTATTGATTACAAGAAGCCTATCCACATGCTCAATATCGAGATCATGCTTACAAGCTTTGGTGAACACGTCTAGAGACAGAAGACTGAATCAGGACATTAGTCTTCCCTGTTGCTATTCCTACAGAATTCCTCCAAAAGATGAATTTGTTGCCAAAATCTATCACTTAATATGGTGATACGGAAGTAAATCCAACTTTGAAAGAGTTTGACAGAGCAAAAACATCACAGATTCATGACACAAATCATTGACCATGTGCAAATGCCAGTTGCTAGTTCAAATGTGTTCAAAGGGGTTTTTTTACAATGTAGCTTTACATTGGCAAGCTTGATGACTCCTCAAATATTGCCTATCCACCTGCTGCCCATACAAAACCAGCATGAGTGCAAGGCCAATATAAACTCTGTGTATGTGCTATGGTTAATTTGTCAGAAATGCTATTTGTGTGTCCATTCCTCATCCAGATGAAATTAGCACTCCTGAGCCATACAATAGCACACAAATCGGGTATTACCAATTATGGAACGAAAGCCTAATTACATTCACTGTAAAAAGGGTATATTAATAGTTCTCAGCGCAGCCAGTATATAGAGAGGATTAATTCAAATCCCTGTAAATCCCAGAGGCCCTTTATCTCATTCTATTGTGGAAAATTTAGCAAAGTTGTAATATTTCAGAACTTAATTTTTTCTACTTTCAAATTGTCTTGACAGGAATATATATCAACATTATTGTTCACACTACATAAGCAGAAGATAACAGAAGAAACTAGACTACAAAACCCCAAATAATGTACCTCATTCTGATAACTTCATTATCCAAACCGCACTTCAAAATACCTTTTTATCCAAGTGACTTATTAGAGAGGGATTCTTGGTCAACTTCTCACCAACTTCAGTGGAAAGTTTGTCTCAGTGAGAAAAACAGCTATCTACTGGATATTCCCTGAAATATCTGAAACTTTACTTAACTCAGTTCACAAAAAGACTGAAAAACTGTAAATAAATTGTTACCATAAATTAAAATGATGCACATATATACAGTAATGCTGGAAATTACTGCCAAGGATAAATCCTGAGTTTCTTTCACTATTCAGAAGACTAGAAAATTGACAGCACCAATTATCCTTTTTGGCTAGTCATCTTTCAGCAGGATGAGCTGCTTCAACCAACTTCAGAAGCAAAAGACTACTGCCTTGGTGCAACTGCTATTTTCCCATTTCCCTTTCAACCTATTACATGAAACTACCATGGTTTCTATCATATTAGCTAGACTCCATCTTTTTTTAAATGCAATAACGCATAATCTTTACAAGAATTCTCTTCCTTTCTGCATCATAATAAGAACTGCAACATCAAAGCTCCACCCTTAATTTCGAGTGTTATCTACTTGAAGTCAAGCCTCCATTTGTTTCCAAGGTAACAAAGAGAAACTCAACCGAAGTCTGTTTTTGGATTTAAAAGTAAAAATTAACAATCTGATGGATATACATGTCTTACCTTCACAGAATATCTGTCAAAAATTAATGACAATACCTAGTCAAATGAAAAAAAATCAAATATTTCAAATAAAGGGAATATTTTTGAATAAATAATATAAAAGTTGCAGATGCCAAGATACATTGATATCCACAGCCTTATTTCTGTAAAGAATGGAAATAATTTAATGAGTCAATTTAGGTATTACATTGTCTAATTTTACAGCAGCCATTTAGGATAAACGTGAGTTCCACTTTAATAGCTTGTGGGTAACATGAATTTGTTGGACACGCTGGCTATCAGGTCATCTCAAAATACCTTCTGATGCATTGTTCAGGGTTAAAGCTGGGAAACATAGGTCACTGCTGAGTGATCATTTCACATTTAAAAGCCTTTTCAAGTACAGAGCATATTGGACATACAGGCAAATGTACAATTTCATTTTGGAGGGAAGCAATGAGCTAATTAGTGCCAGAACAGAATTAGGAACCTTTTTGTAACTCTTGGGACAGAAGCATTTTCCATAGAACTGACAACTGCAAGTTTCAGCCTAGGCAAATTACCCACAGACACAACTCAGGGAAATAAATACGACTGCAATTTTTTTTTTGCTATCCTAATTCTGATCTCCATCCTTAAATTCTCCCATCCATTGCTACCTACCGTTTTTCTTAACAGATTTCGTTACAACTTGTCTCAGGTACTGACAATCCAAACATAATACTCGACTTAAAGTAATTTTCCAGGTTAGTATACTTCTGATGTTACCTGTACTTTAAAAACAACTCTCTGTGGTATTTCACCATGTCACACACTCAAGATCTATTGCAGGTTTTTCTCCCACCTAAACCCAAGCAACCCATACGAAAAAGATTTTCCCACAATAACAATAACATAATAACACAAATACAAAATTGTATTCAAATTAATAGAAATAGAATCCTCTGATTACAAATGGCTATGGGTTTTTTTGAGATAAAACAAAAAAAATGCAAACCTCCAAGGTGCATTCAATATTCCCCAAATTCACGGTACCAGAGTGATTACTGCTGTCACTGAAAATTTTCTTCCTAAATTCACTATACTTTTTGGCTGAATTACTGACACAGAAGTGAAAATCTAAATTAACTAAAAACAGCTTTAATCAAAAGAATCTGAATTATATTCTCAACATTATTCGTGATATTGATAACTCCAGGCAAGCAACTTATCCATGTGCTTGCACGTATGTGAACTGAGCTATACAGATTCACTCATATTAGAAGACATCTAAAGAGAAAAATGTTTTTAGTAGGCACTAACCAGAAAAATAAGAGATGTAGATGCCAAGCTGCAACAAGTAGAACAGGCTTCTGAAGAGAGAGGTCAGCAAAAAATCCAGTTATTCACCTCCCTATTCAACTATTCATCTCTCAAATCTTCTTATCTTCATTAGTTACTTCCTTTCACTTCCTGAGGATAAAGAGGAATATTAAACATCTAACACTCAAACATATGTCTAAAACTGATTGTGGTGATGTTTGATGCAACTCTTTGGACCCTGAATACAAACAGTAGGCTATGCTTGAAAATTTCAACTTCAGCCAGACTTCCTTTGGATTGCCACTGCATTCCTAGTAAGGGCTGGATAAGGAGAGAATACAGCAAATATGCTTCACCAAAAAGCTTCAAATCAGAAAAACCTTATCTGCTCAGATATCTTGGCCAAACAAGCATTTCCAGTGAAGCCTTTGATGCAACTTAATCTGTCCAAAAGATGATGAACTGTCTCAACATCCATAAAATATTCTGTTAAAAAAAATATTGACCGTAAGTAGAAAAATAGAACTTTGTGGTGGCCATTAGACTATAAAGGGGCAGGGAGGGGGAAAGGAAGACTTCAAACAGAGTAGAAGAGGCTTTCAGAAACAGATGCAGAAGGCTGAATAATGTTTTAAGCATGTAGAATGAGGGTGGCTTACCAGATGAAAGGAAGATTCAAGTGGCCCTGCTAGTTGTCTTAGGCAGAATCAGAGAAGATAGAGCAGATTCTATTGTGGCCAACGAAATATTCCTGGGTGCTGACTTGAGCAAAATGAGAAATAACAAATTAGTGGTATAATATGCTACTGCTGGACGCTAAATGAAAGAGAATATATGGGACTGATCCTTGACCCTGAAGCCACGTGGCTCATGTGGACTCTGCTTGAATCTAGACCCTTCTTCAAGAGGAACTGTGTAGAAAAAATCTGATGTAGTTGTCCCAAAAGAATATGGGAATTGAGTTAACCATATAAAACTATGCACCATCATGGATGGAGTGTCCTTGCCCTTTTTAGTTAGGGTACATATTCAGCAATATAAACATTTCCACAAAGTGCCAAGAAAATCGTGATCAGATGGCATTAAGCTACTTTGAAGCAGCGTATGTTAATCACTTAAGTCTGCAGGAAAGTTTGTAGATCTATTCTCAGCAGTTTCATTGTGTGAGATGACAAAAACAAACAGGTCAGCATTAGCATATTTGGAAGTCCCATCCCAGCTTGACTTCTAATGGACTAAGCCAAAAGGATACTGTGCCTGACTCCATTCTTTCCAAATTTACCAAGAGCTAAACTGTTTCTGTAGAATTTTTAGTTCTTGCAAACAAAGAACAAAATAAAATGAAAATGTCCAAGTGTCATCATGCTTGGGAAACCTGTTGATTCCAGGGATTCCAGTGGGCACTGCACTGTGATATCACAAAATTTTCTTTGAGTCAAAATCTAGGGTGAGGAGAAGGTCAACTCTATCCACGCAGTACCCTGAAATGACAAAGAGTAACAAATATCCTCAGAAATACAGACCTTTCCTGACTACTAACAGGTCCCAGGATACCAGGATATTAATCTAAACCTTTTGCTATCTTTAGAAGGATACTGCACTAACATGTTTCTCTACTTTCATTCACAGAAATCAAGGTGGCTTTTTAGAAGAGTGATATATATATAAGATGCAGACAGAGGGGTGGGAAATAACATATGTGTTTCTAAATATTGTATACATAGCGTTCCCCTTCTGTCTCATTTACTGCAACATTTTCTCCCCTTCCCAACTTCAGCTGAACAGCAGGTGGAACAAAAAAGGAGGGAAAAGTTGATCTACTGATCAAGAAAATCACTCTCTGTTGGCACAGGTGTTTCACTTTTATTGCTTTTTTTTCCCTGTGTATGGCAGTAAAAAACAGTGAGTTTACAGTTGGGGATTTCAAATATAATTTTGTTTACTTATACTTCCTGAGATGATTTATCTTTCTCCTTACTATTTTGAACTGATTGTATCTCTGTATCTTCCACAACTGACACAGTTTCACAGGTATTTTCTACTTAGAGGCAAAGGTTGTTTAAATGTGTCTCTCAAGCCTACTTAGTACAGCTTCAGCTGTGGAAAAAATATATATAAATCAGGACTTTATTAGATTAATTTTTCAAACAGGAGAAACCACTGACTTCCTAACTTATAAAACAAAATCTCTAACAGAAAATTGTATTTTTTGCAGTGTTATGGAAAGAATGAGGACAACTTTAAAGGAAAGTCTGAGTTAAATTTTGCAACTTGGAATGGGAATTGAAGCATTTTAGTTGCAGCATCGCTCCAGAAATCAGAGAATTTAATCTTCCAGAATAGTATAAATTTTCTGTCAAGTTAAAAGCAAGTTTTCTATTAAATTTACTGATTAAACTGATTTTTAAAGTGTCATTCAAAATACTGGCTGGGTATATTTAAACTTGTTCAATTCAGACACAGCTTCTGTCTAGGAAATTCAGCAGAAAGATGATTCATCATAAGCACTGGTGATTTTCTTTGAAATAAGTATGTAGCTAATTATGTAAATACTATACTTGTGTAAACTGATAAGTGATAAGAGCTAAACCTGAGGCCTTTATAATATACATATATGCTGCTTTTACGTTATAAATAATAAAGCATTTGGGGCTGGCATTAATATGTCACATTCTCCATCTTATATGAACTTTCAATCCACAGTTTTTCTGCGAAATAGCATTTGGAGTGTGCAAGGATCAACAGTAATGTTGCATCATTTATACTGTACAGCCCGAGTATCAATCAAGACTGCTCTGCATAGTGGGGCAGAGAACCACAGTTTCCAGTGTCTGAATAACTCTAACCAGCACTGCATTATCCACAAGCTACTAGTACATCTCAAATGGTAAATAAAGGAAATATAAGCAAATACCTATGTTTCAACATATTAACTTGCTTAAAGGAGGAGAGTTTTATACAGACAGATTGTTCATAGGTTTTGTGATGCTTACTGATATTAATTGTATGAGCTGTTTAGTATTCCCTATATCCCTAGAATTGGGGCCTGCTGTATTACTTTGAGAAAACACCTAGACCCATGAGCTTCAAATTCTGTAAGACCATATTTTCCAACATTGAAGGACAAATGTTTTCTGCTGGTTTTCCAATAGAGATAAGATCACCTGAAGCTATGACTTGGGAGGTGTGAGAGATGGATAGAGAGAGGTGCAGTGGAAAGGAGAGGACAGGAGGCTGCAGTTTGGTAATGAGAGGAAAGACCAGGTATGGAAAGGGAGTTGTCCTTGCTTCCATAAGATAAGATGTTCAGCTAAAGGTGTCCTCTTTCATGAATCAGCCTTTCTGCTACAGAGAAAAAAGCTCCTCCATAACACCTTCACCCATGTCTCCTTTTCCTTGCTCAGAGACCCAAACTTTTCCTAGTCTAGCCCAAAATTTATTTTCCAACCATCTGACCTTCAACATTAACGAAAGGTTTACACTAGGCAACTTGTTTCTTTGCCCTGGACCATGACAATCGCCAAGTGACCTGAGCTCAGGGCAGAACAGGGAGTGCCTATAGTGTAGTACATTGCTGAGCCTGAAACATGAAACACATTTTCAGTGCTCTTAACCCAAGTAGAGAAGTGACGTTGAAAGGGATTAGGATCAGGAAGAGTGGGTGGCTTTGTTTTTAAGCATAAGAAAACCTGAACAAATACATGAATGCAAAAGGAATTGCGTGCAGGAACAAACAATTGAGAGTGTATAATAGACATATTTCACAACTGCTGCTTTTTACTAGTTATATACAGCATTTGTAATTAAAAGAAAAAAATAAATGGGAAAAAGATTTCAAAATAAAAAAATAGACAGATGAGACATTTTAAATTAATGAAATAGTGCATCTAATTTTTCCTTGTCTTCAACACTACATAGGTATAAATATCAGCTTTTTAAAAAAAAAACAGCGAATGCTCGTTTTCAAATAACTGTTGTAAATCAAACTAGTCCACTCAAATTTGACACAAAAGTAATTTACTTAGTTGTCAAATAAATGAATTTTTAATAAAAAAAGTTACATGTAGTTTTGGTATTTTATTACAAAAGAAGCTTATTTTGTTTCATATTTAATTTAAATTCGAAATCCAAAGCCTAGCAGTACCCAAAAGAGAATTACTAGTTTGGTGGAAAAAACAACAGCTCATAAGCCTGCCTTAATCAAAACCCAAAATCTGGCAACAAAATGTCATTGTGAACTGTTTGCATTATATACTGCTGGGAAAAGGTTTGCAATGGTAGTATTTCAAAATGAGTAATTTTGTAGACTTTCTCAATGATTAATAAACTTGCCATTTTTAATTTAAAACATGAAGAACGCATTTTCATTCCCAGTAACAAGCAGATGGAAGCTTCTATGTGGTCAAAGAAAATAAGTTATATTATTTTTAATGTCATGTTCTCTGATGTCATGAAAATCACAATCAAGAATGATAATGCAGAATATACCAAATTACATGTGAAAAACAAACTAAATACTTCTGTTTTTACCATGACACATCCTAGCTTGTGCACAGAGCACATTTCAATTTTCAGTTTTATCTTGGCACCTTATCTATTTCCTCTTAGCTATTTTGGTCCCTGATAATTGCTTACATTCCTTAGCAGGGGTTATTGTGACAATTTCTATTATCAGAATATTCCTCTGGCCAAAACTGGTCTGCTTATCCACTGAGGTTTTCACTCCTAACCTGTCTCCACAGAACTTTTGCACACCACACCACAGCTCAGAGCTAAAAGTACTGGCTAGAAGTCAAGTACTGGCACTAGAGGTTGCAAGTGGGGGAAGCACAGAGTCTGCTTCCAGGTGCTTCTCTCTGCTGCTCTGGCAGAAGGAGCAAGCAGGGCTGGCTTGCCAAGCATGAGCAAAACACTGCTTCTAGCTCAAGCGAAATCTTGTCTTCTTTGAAACCAGTAATGCAATGCTTGTCTTCACTTCTGGCTCCATGGTGGTGACGTGGAAGGACACGACAACCTGACAAAGCAGAGAGGGCACTGGGCAAAGGAGGTTGAGACAACATGTATGTGAGTGAGAGGCTGTGGAGAAAGTGAGGTGGAGACAGATCTTAGGTCTTTGGTCTCCCCTGATGTGGTATATAAAGATGGATGATATTCACTAGATTACTGAAATTATTTATTGACCAGAGCAGGCAAAACAACATGCTCACCATTCTATCTTTCTTTATTATCTTATGCAATTTATTCTTATGCCTAACCTGAGTCCTGTAACATTTCATCACTGCGCGCCTTGTCCCTTTGTACTCTAGCATCTTTCTTATTACATGTCATCCTCATTCATCATGTCATATTTAAAATTTAGACCATAAGATTTTTTGAAACAAAGCTATATCTTACTGAAGCCCCTGAGGAGAGCCTGGTGCAAATCCTTCTTTGCATGCAAAATAATAAAATCAATATCAGTTTATTAGTTTCCCCAAAATCTTCTTTCAAGGTATCATTTAATTTTGTTATCCTTGGACACTCTATATTATGCAGTATTCCTTTCATTTTTAGACTGCAGATCTTTAAGAGAGCAACTGAGGAAAACAGTTGAAGGATCTTTCCCCCAAAAAGTACATTCCATCTTTTTCATCATTTCAGAAAACAGACTATTGCCATCTGTTCTTCCTTGGTGAGAAACTACAGAGCTGTTTGCAAGTTGCCACCTAGCTAATGCCCTCTGCTAGTGACCCACCTCAGTATAAGCTCTTGAACGATTTCATTTTTTTTTCTCCTTAGTCTTAATCCATGGCATGTCTCTCAACACTGCAAACTTATTAAAACACTCAACTTCCTCCTTTTGATGATGTGATCAGCATTCACTGCCTCAAAAAATGTGTGGTGGAAAGGGATATGAGAGTTATCTTGCCAATAGACTGTCCAAAAGCAGGGGTAACTGTACCTACACTAATTCTTATCTCTTCTCCAGCAGCATAGAGAACTGAATATTCCTTTTTTCGGTGGCAAACTTTTACATACTTGAAGACTGATATTGTACTTGTTAGCTTATCAGCATTCACTCTACCCATCTCCTCTCATTATTTTGCTACAGGCCTGACAGTTCCAGGCATTTTTATGTTCTTTCCTTGGTTTGTTTTAAATGTAATTTGTTCTGCACAGTTTCTTCATGTTGACTACTTCAGAGCAGACTCATTAGGGCAGATGTCAGCAACACACCTAGAACAGTTTGCTGAACTGCAGGTTTACTTCTCAAACCCAAGATTATGTTTACAGCCAGTGACTTTATCGATATCATCTAAAATGTGTTTGCTACTAGAGTCTGATTCCTGCTTATTCAGACCTCGCAGAGGTCTTTTCCCAAGCTGCCTTCCTCGGGAAGCAGAGCTCTCAGCTCCTGGCCCCAGAGCTGCAGTGTGGCATCCACAATCATAGAATCATAGAATCCTTAGAGCTGGAAGGGACCTTTAGGGGATCATCTAGTCTAGCTCCCCTGCAATGAACAGGGACGTCTAGATCAGGTTGCTCAGAGCCCCATCCAGCCTGACCTTGAATGTCTCCAGGGATGGGGCTTCCATCACCTCTCTGGGCAACCTGCTCTAGTGCTTTATCATCCTTATTGTAAAAAACATTTTCCTTATATCCAGTCTAAATCTCCCCTCCTTTAGTTTGAAACCATTTCCCTTTGTCCTGTCACCACAGATGCTGCTAAAGAGTCTGTCCCCTTCTTCTTTATAGCCCCCCTTTAGATACTGAAAGGCCGCTTTCAGGTCACCTCGGAGCCTTCTCTTCTCCAGGCTGAATAGCCCCAGCTCTCTCAGTCTGTGCTCATAGAAGAGGTGCTCCATCCCTTGGAGCAAATGATTAGGATTACAAAAGTGATCCTAATCTACCCCTCTTCCACCTTACAGGTGGTGACTAAATCCCAAGCAGACTTTTGCTTATTCCCACCACTGCAACTGTCCTGGGATTTTAGAAATAAAGAAAAACATAAGCTTGTGAGACACAGCATGGACTGACAAACCCGGTATGCATAATAATAATGTTTTAAAATATTAATTCACAGATATTCTGCAACCATTAAAAAAAAAAAAAAAAGCAGCATTTGAAAACAAACTCACAGGAAACTAGGAGCCTTTGATGTTTTCTATACCCTTAGATGACTACACTCGTATGAAAGGCCAGAAGAAAGTCTGACAGCTATCAGAAGGCTGCAGCAGACATTTACAGAGGAAATTATAGGGTAGCTCAGGCAAAGATGCTATAGGCAGAAGGGAGCTGGGTAAAGTTTTCTTCTTATTTGTTCAGTATTTGTCCCTAAGCTACCACTGAATTGCAAGGATGGCAGAAGATTTACACATAAATGTGATCATGCACCTTTTTTGCTACATCTAGTAAATCGTCCCTCTCCTACTAATTTGGTATACCAACAAACATAAATTTTATTCTAGTTCACAGAAATTTCACAAGTGAACAAAAACTGAGATATTATTTAAGTGAATAGAAAGGATTGGTAAAAGAGTTCTGAGAATTCTGTAATAATGCATACCACCTACTGTTGCCTAAAGTTGCTGATTTTGTAGGAAACTATTTTGAAGTGGAAGCTAGTTTAACCACAAAAGAGAGGCACCTCTTGTTTTCAAACTTTCGAAATCATGGATTTCATAGATATTTTTTCTGCAAAGTTCAGTTCTCATTCCCTCCTTAGTGTTCTTTTGCTAGGATTCCAGATGGAAGCAGTAAGCATCTTCCTTACCACACTATTAGCTGCAACATTTTTCCAGAAGAGAACTTCTTTAAAGCTCTTTTGTTTGATATGGTTGATAAACTTTATAAGCTGTTTAATAGCCTGATAAACTACTTTTATTCACAAAAACTTCAAGATTTTGTTTAGGCTTTCCACTCTGCATGAGTTGATAAATCAGAATCAGAGGTTTTTATGCATCCAAACAAAAGAAAAAATAAATTAGAGTGGGCAAAATAATAATTTATCCAACTTCGATTTTCTAGACTTTTTCATTTTAGACTTCGGATATGAAAAAAAGTTTTTTTTTTACATTGAAGCTCTTAACGTGCTAAGTATCTACATCTCATTTTAAAATCTTTTTATTCAGTTGAAGCATACTAAATATCTGTTGCCATTTGCACCAAAGATAGTATGTTAAGTATAGTAAGTACCAAACTAGTATGTTCTCTGAAGTTTTCACTTCCTTACAAATAATTTAAATAAGAGAATAAAACAGAACCAGATACCAAAAGAAATATATTGCATGGAAAATTTTCTGTTCATCTCTAGTTAAAAAACAAAAACAATAATGAAGTCCATAATTGAATTAATTCCCTAGAGAACATAACGCAAAATGAGGGGCAGAAAGGACAGAAGACAGTGAGAAAAGAAGAAGAAAGAGAAATTAGATTCTAGAGATCATTGGGAGAAGGCAGCGCCTGACATTCAAAACACTATATTCTGCTCCCATTGAGTCTGATTAGCACCAGTATCAAAGGTCAATTCTTATGTTTTCTGAGGATCTTTCCCATGTCATGCTGATGTATTTGCATTTTACACAAATTAACATGTGATGGATAGACTAGATGGCTAATGAAATATATGTTTAACAATGTTAAAGCTTGACATCATGCAAGGTACCATCACCTCCCCTGCCACACAGGCTACCAGTGTCAGAGACAACATACTTGCCAAATGAGTTGGCTAGGAAACAAGCTACAGAATCACAGAATCACAGAACTGTAGAGGTTGGAAGGACCTCTAGAGATCATCGAGTCCAACCCTCCTGCCAAAGCAGGTTCCCTAGTCCAGGTCGCACAGGTAGACATCCAGAGAGGTGTTGAATATATCCAGGGAAGGAGACTCCACAACCTCCTTGGGCAGCGTATTCCAGTGCTCCGTCACCTGCACCATGAAGAAGTTCTTTCTCATGTTGGTGCGGAACTTCCTATGCTCCAGTCATAGGCCATTTCCCCTCGTCCTGTCCCCACAGACCACTGAAAAGAGATTGCCCATGCCCATTTGCCTCCTGCACTTCAGATATTTGTAGACATTGATCAGATCTCCTCTCAGCCTTCTTTTCTCAAGGCTGAACAGACCCAGATTATCGAGCCTCTCTTCATAAGGGAGATGCTCCCGGCCCTTTATCACCTTTGTGGCCCTCCACTTTACTCTTTCCAGGAGGTCCCTGTCTTTTTTGTACTGGGGAGCCCAGAACTGGACAGAGTACTCTAGGTGAGGCCTGGCCAGGGCGGAGTAGAGGGGAAGGATCGCCTCCCTCCACCTGCTAGCAATGCTCGTTTTAACGCACCTCAAGATCCCATTGGCCTTCTTGGCCACGAGGGCGCACTGCTGGCTCATGGACAACCTGTTGTCCACCAGAACACCCTGGTCCCTCTCCACAGAGCTCCTCTCCAGTAGGTCATCCCCCAACCTGTACTGGTACATGTGGTTATTCCTCCCCAGGTGCAAGACTCTACACTTGCTTTTGTTAAACCTCATACAATAAGTGTCTCACAAGTGTCTCACTCTAGGACATGTATGCCCACCCTTCTGGCTTGCCTGAGCCACACTGAGTGAAGAGGAATTGTCTTGAGCCACATATAAAATATATAATATAGTTAATATATATAACTAACAACACTTTTTAATATATTTTTTATTAAAACAAAAAATAGCAACAAAAACATAAAACTAGTGGGATAGTTGAACTTGTTTTTGTGAAACTAATGCATCAATCTGGTTCAATGGAAGTGGCTGCAATTCTTAGTTCTCAAAGTGTTCATCAGAGATTTCTGATGAAATTTTATTCGTTCTGTGCTTCATCCTTGAAACTAATTGTTCACAAATGTACATACTGCCAAAAGTGATGACATGAATAAGGTGTGATTGTGAAGTAAGAAATATGTTTCTCTGGTAAGCCAGGTCTTACAAAAGTCTAGTAAAGGGACATGAGAAAATCTTTCTTTCAGTTGAATATCTGTTTGCAACTCTATACATTCCATTTGAAAACTTGCAGGTAATGTGTTTCTGTCAACTGAAAATGGAGCTACAAATATACCAAAGAACTGACGATTTTTCTTTCAGAAAGCAAGGCTGCATATTTTTTGCTGCTCACAGGGTTGTGTTTAGTCAATGTATCATAAAATTATTTGCCATAACTTATGTTAGCACTGCACTGTGCCCTCCTCGTGTCCAGGCTGCAGCTCAGACAGGGCTCGTTGCAGTGACAGGTGCAGGATTGGGGCCGGGCTGCTACCTCTATGATGGCTCAGCAGCAGGGGGCAGGCCACAGTAGGAATTGTGCTGGGACACATGCAGCCCGCGGACCACCAGTTGGACGTGTCTGCACTAGGAGAAGATTCTCAGAAAAGAGGCTGCTTCATTCAGCCATATCCTCCACATTTCACAGAAGTGGTGCCAGACAGTTACCTTGTGCAAAGAGCTGCACAGGAACTGTGTGATAAATCACTCACAGCTCCTGTGTCCTTATAAACCCAGCAAGCTTATCCAAGAAGAGACACTTGGAGCAGTTGCGAGTGGAATCAATAGACTGAAATTAATCATCTGCGGGCTGAATTCAATAGGAGCCAATGTATGCTGGAGTAAGGGAAAATATAAGACAGTCACACTTTTTATCTTCCTTGAGATTGTTTTTGACTGTCTCGTAGTCAACATAATTTGAGAACTCTGTAATTCTTCTTTTTCAGTTATGCCAATCTCAAACCACCTCTTCTGGATGTTTGCATAAGATGAGGGCCACCAGAGGACACCCTCTTTTCCATTTTCCTGAGTGAGGAGGGAAAGGAGGAGACTGTTGTGTCCACTGTCCCACATGGGGACAATCATAGTTCCAAGAAGAACATGAAGGGTCTGGCAGAAAGATGAAGAAAACCAGGGGCTGGTTTCATCGCAGTCTTCTCATCTGATCTTGACCTAGCTTTGTACCTAGTGACTCACTTTACCATCTGCTCAACATCATAGAAGTACTGTGAGGATAAATACATTATGAGTAGGAGGTACCAAGCTACTACAGTGATGAAGGCAACATAGTATAGTCAGCATACCAAAATGAAGGTGTAACTGTAGTTTACACTACATTCTTCTGCAATAGCAGTACAAAAAAAGGCAGTGTAGCCGTTAGTGCATGGTAATGGTGTTCTGGGTTCTCTCTTCGTTACGGAAGGGGCTAGCCGGGAGGAAGGGTCACCACTGGCTGTGAGCCCTTGCTCTGCGTATCCTCTTTGTGTATATATATATATATATATATGTACTGTTATTTCTTTTGTTCTCTTTACTATTTTAGTAAATAGCATTTATCTCAACCCACGCGTTTTACTGCATATCTCTCTACTTCTCTCCCCCGTCCCATTTGGGGAGGGGGGAGGGTGAGTGACTAACTGTGTGGAACTTAGCTATCTGCTGAGTGACTGCAGGGTCCGTCTGAAAGGCCAGAGCGACCGCAGGTGTCGGTCAGGATGTTATCAGTATCTCTGAGGAACAAGATAAATTCATACTAGACACTACGAGAAGCGTAACTTCTGTTAGAAACTAAGACAAATAGCCACAAAACTTATTTTCAAGGAAGCTGAGAAGATATAAGACATATAAGAGATACTGATTCTAATTAGTGATAAATTTACTCACCTCAGAAGAGACTCAGGTTCAATTTCCTGCACAACTAGCTGTTTATTTAAATGAACTGGAATAGCTTCAGCAACAGAAATACAGACTAATCCATAAGCAGTTCAGAAAGCACCAGCTAAGTACTCATTTGTGTTGTGCTGTACTTGGCTTCAAGCTCTTCTGAATAAGATGAAATAAAAAATCGAATACACATCTCCTGTGTTCCATGTCAACTACTTTTTCAGTTTCAGTAATTTTCAGAAATAGCATTTTGACTTTTTCCCCAACAAAGTATTTCATTTTGAAGTCCTATCTTTGTGTCGCTTATATCTTGATGAGCTCAGATGAGAGCTTTTACTTTTTCTGTTGTAAAGAGCACATGAAAGGCAGCTTTTAATCAGATATACAAGTAGTACCCCTTCGTATCTCCAACATGTTTTCAGATTCGTCTCTACATTACCATGGCATTTCTCTCTGTTACTGAGAGTATCTTGGTGTCTGTGGTATTTTGCTGTCATAAATACTAACAGCCGTCTCTTATTTTGTGTTCATTTTCTAAATTCTACAACTGTTATCATATGTAAAGAGTAGAAGAAGAGACTGCTGACTTCTGCTGATGACTTTGAAGATGGACTCTCTTTAATCAAAACCTTAATTTTAATCTATGTCTCAATATATTTAATTGGTAATAACAATTAGAATATTTGCCTGTATCCTCAGGGTTATCTTTATCTTAATTATTATTTGTAATTCCTAAAATTAAACATTATGCAAATGAAAAATATTTTCATTAACCTTTCAGTTTTATTTTAGGTGTTTCTTTCCTTTCTTGTTTATTAACAGCAACAATTAGATTATTATTGGAAACTAACAAAAAATTTAAATACATATTCATTTTATTTCTTGTACGTGGACCTCTGTAGAGTCTTTCCAAACAGATATCCATCACTGTACACACCAAAAAATATTCACTTACAATCACACAGACAAGTTGCTGAAAAAATGACAAGTAATCCTTACTGGTAGCCAAAGCTGAACAGTAGTTGCCTAAATAAAAAGTGGTAGATCGAACCTGGTCGTGATCAAAGGAATTACTTCACTGCCTCAACACTTATTCCTTGAACTTAATGTGTCAGACTGCCACCATGGAAATGCTACCTTGGCCCGGTGTGATTGAATTACAAACAGATTTACTTCGTGCCTTTTGCTTTTTTTCTGCAAACTGTTGTATGTACAGGTCCTTCAAAAGAACAATTTTGAGAGGGCACAGCTTCCACAGACTAACAATTTCTGCTAATTTTCTCAAGTATAAACGCATATATTCTCTTTGGGGGATAAAGCTCCTAAATTCCATTCCTTTCTTAAAGATATTGACTAGTATAATACTCCTTTAATGTTTTGTATTTGTAGAAATCTTATAATTTTCAAGAAGGATTAGGTAAAAAATTAATTTCTTCTAAGAACAGCAAAGAAGAAGAAAGCCTTTTTTTTCTCAAAATTTAAAACCCATACTTTTATTTGAAAAACAGCTCAATCCATAGTGTCAGGAAACACTCGTTTCCTCAGCAGAAGTCCCGATAGCAGCGTGAAGCCTGCCACTCCACTGTTTATTCATACTTGCAGGCACCCAGTAGGTGGTAAAGGTCTTAAAGTAAACAAAAGGGGTATTTGAATTACCATTTCATGTCATCTCTTATTTTGCAAGTTTTTATTTAATCTTAAAAAAGCTCACAGCACTTAATTTCCAAGAACATTTATTTTCATTATATACATTTAACAATATATGGATAAAAGATGTCTACATTACAATCTTGTGGAAAGTAGTACCTTAGAGATGATTGTTAGCTTTTAAAAGATTCAGAATGTATTGGATTATTTTGAATAAAGAGTTCATAGCCATGAACAGTTGCAACAAACTACATTCAATTTATTATATATGGTATCACTACGTAATGTAGATAATAAGATAATATTTATCTTAATATATCACATATCACATTCTTTAATAATAATTCTATATCTCAAGCTTTATAAAATTTGATTTACATTTTAGCAAGCGAACTAAGAGCAGTCAGCTATGGCCAGTTCTGCAATACCATGCTATCAGTGAAACAATGACATAAGGTACACATACTTCTGTACAGAGTGCAAAAGGAGTAATAAAGCAACAGATCTATATCAGCTGCAGATGCTCCCAAGCAGGCTAGGTTAAACAAATGGTTCTGCTTTGTGTCTGAATGGCTTGTAAAACCCATGGTATCTGAAATCTCCAACTCCTGTCAGTCAGTGCACATGAATCTGCTGATTACAAGATGGGAATCAAAGCCTTAATATCTCCAATTAATTTCTGATACTGAACTGGAGACTAAATTCTGACACAATGTAACTTTGGGTGCATTGTGTGCTACTGAAATAAAGGCTGTTAGCAAAAATTTACAGTTTATATAATAACATTTCCTGAGCCTGATACAAATGTCTGGTTTGTCACTTAAAAAGGCTCTAAAAATCTTAACCTAAATCTAATCTAAAATCAGATTTATAAAATGAAATTCCTGCACATAATACTTCTGTGCCTGGATTAGCCATGACCTTTCTTCATCTGATGACTTTCTAAACATGATGGACATTGATCTGCAGCACAAAATTGAAGAGAAGGCATTTAGAATTTGAAAACACAAATTAGGCTAATTCAGACATGGTGCTAAAGTAAGGTGTGCAATTTAATTTTGATAATTCTGTCAAAACATTATTCAGTTGTAACTGTACCTTCCTAAATGTGGGATGATAATTTCCTTTACAGGAAATCACTCAGAAAGGTTTCTAGGGAAACCAAGCAAGCACACCAAACTAATATCAGGTTTTGTATGACAGTGAATGCCACACAAGGAGAGACGGTAGAGAATTTTCAAGGGAAAATGCTGTAAATGTGAATAAAGATAAATCTGGATTTAAACACTGACTGTGCTGGAGAATTCTTTGCTTCTTACTTGAGATATGTCACTACATTAAGTAAAAAGAGGTATCCAGTGCATGAACACGAACAGTACCATGCGGAAGAGAACTTATCTGGAGAAATCCAAATGTGTGGAAGGAAGGTAAGAAAATGAAAGTGTAGATTATTTTAATGACAAACACTTTTAGAATGGACAAAGTAAATGAAATAAAAGGGAACTCAACACTGCAATAATGACAGATGTTTTCATGGTTTGACTACAGTCAGCTAAAAAAAAGGCCAACTGCACGTAAGGAGACTGGAGCAGATTCTTTTTTCGTGTACAATACATGTTCAGCCTGAATGCTGTTAAAAATCAGACTCCCAGATAGAGAAAAGACCAGACAAGGGCAGAGGACATGTCTGGATTTTTGATTTTCCACGTCAGGAGAACCTCATGAGGTTAAACAAATCCAAGTGCAAGGTCTTGCACCTGGGCCATGGTAACCCCTGCTATCAATACAAGCTGGGGGATGAAAGAATAGAGCACAGCTCTGCTGAAAGGGACTGAAGGGAGGTACTGGTAGATGGCAAGCTGGACATGAGCCAGCAATGTGCCCTAGCAGCCCACAAAGCCAACAGAATTTTGGGCTACATCAAAAGAAGCATGGCCAGCAGGTCGAGGGAGGGGATTCTACCCCTCTATTCTGCGCTGGTGAGACTTCACCTGGAGCACTGCGTCCAGATGTGGAGTCCTCAGCACAGGACAGACATGGACCTATTGAAGCGTGTCCAGAGGAGAGCCACAAAAATGATCCAGGGGATGCAACACCTCCCCTATGAGGACAGGCTGAGAAAGCTGGGGCTGTTCAGCCTGGAGAAGGCTCTGAGGTGACCTGATAGCTGCCTTTCAATATCTAAAGAGAAGCTATAAGAAAGAGGGGGACAGACTCTTTAGCAGAGTCTGTGGGGATACGACTAGGGGGAATGGCTTCAAACTGAAAGAGAGGAAATTTAGGTTAGATTTAAGGAAAAAGTTTTTTACAATAAGGATGGTGAAGCACTGGAACAGGTTGCCCTGAGAGGTGACGGAAGCCCCATCTCTGGAGACATNAGCACTGGAACAGGTTGCCCTGAGAGGTGACGGAAGCCCCATCTCTGGAGACATTCAAGGCCAGGCTGGACTGGACTCTGAGCAACCTGATCTAGCTGTAGTTGTCCCTGTCCATTCCAGGGAAGCTGGACTAGATGACGTTTAAAGGT